>BBXU01000863.1:0-20063 GCA_001598975.1 Parachlorella kessleri | reverse complement strand
CGGGGCGGGCAGCTGCGCACCTTAGGCGCCCCGTGGAAACGTCGGCCACCAGTAGGGAGCAGTTGACCAAGCAGACCACGCTCTTCATTGATGAGGAGAAGAGGGCTTCTCCGCCTGGACCATCCCTAGCTCCTGGTGTGCCGCACTTGCCAGCCAGAGTTGACACGTTGCCTGCACATTGGCAGGCCTCGTCTCATGAGGGCACCGCAAGGTCTGGCTCTCAGCACTTGCTATGTAATAGTTATGTGCAGTAACCTGCTACGCATGATCCTGTTAGGGATACTGGTCCTGCATCGACCAGCAACCCCTCCACACAAGCAGGCCATTGGGGATTTGAAACACCTTCCCCGCGGGCTTGGACCCTGACTTTTATGGAAGGCAGCAGGGGAATAAACAGAGTCAACCGCACGTACCAGATGGTGATATCTGCCGGATGCAGGCATTGCCCGAGTCAGCCACGATGATGGAGCCTAAAGGATTGATGCAAAGCCCAGTTGGCGCGTTCAGCAGCGCTGCCGTGCCAACCCCATCCTGGTAGCCCTTCTTGTCCACCTGTCCCACAAATACCTCCCAAATGCCTGGCACATCCAAAGCAATGACAGGAGTTAAGTCGTGTCAGCTGGGTGTTCCACAGGCCGCCAGCTTATCACTCTGTAAGCCGCTGCGAGGCAGAACCAGGAGTTGTCAAGCACTGGCAGGGTGGACTGCTTGGAATCCACCCGCACACGGTTTGGCTGGGCACCTGTCTCAACGCTCTTCCTGTGTATGGCGTGCCGAGGTGTATCTGCTGCATATATGTGCTTCAGGTCTCCATCCACTGTAAGGTGGTGAAACATGCCACTCCCAGGGACTTGATCAGTGGTCGTCACTTCAGCAACTTCGGCTGCACTGGGGACATCCAAGTGAGGCGTTCAGAAGTCTTCCCTGGGCATACTTCAATACAGTTCATAGAGGCTGGTTTGGGTCCAGAAGCTGGGGCTGGTACCCTGAACCAAGCAGTCAAGCCATCCATCCAACTTGCAACCCAGCAAAGTCACTTCCCAGGGCTTTGAATATTTGACACCTAACCTGCAGCAAGCTGCCCTGCGCCTATGAGAAGGACCAATAGCGGTAACAGGTGTCCAAGGGGGCCATGGCATGACTGCATGTTTAGACAAGATAAAGCCTTGGATGGCCCTCTGGCAATATTGAAGGGTCAATACGTCAAATTGGGCGTGTACGCACACCAAAGCGGATCTCCACTGGTTGTGTTGGCTGTGTTGGAGGTCGCCAGCGTGGCACACATTCCAAGATTAAGCGCTCTACCTCCATTGCCAACTCGTGAGCTACTTTGCAAATTGACAGCCTGCGGCTTCTGTCGACTAGCAAATGATGGCGCTCCATGTGATCCTGACGCTCGGTTTCCTGGCCCAGGTAGGTTCACATCCACAGCTGCAAGCACCACAGCGCAGCTGCTGCACCCGCAGGCTTGGAACCTGGAGTAACCTTGGACTGACGTTTTACACCAAGTGCTGCTGAGCACTGCAGGTCTGCATAAGTAGGCCAGTTGTGCTCCTGCCAGAAGCTCGAAGACTGCCAACTGACCAGGAACTGCATCGCCTGGAAGGCCAGCTGGTAAGTGCAGACGGTAGTGGATGGTTTTCAAGGTACCGTCATGTTTGTTTCCGGTCCCAGGCTTGGCTTTTGAGGATATGCAATGTCATGCTGGGGGCTTTATGAGTGATGCCTTCGGTCTTGGGCTATGCAAACTTGCAGGGGTATAACTTCACTAACCCTTGGCTGCTGCGCCAGGCCCTCATACACCCATCTTTCGGAACGTTCAACAATGCAAGGTAAGCACCAGCCAGTGCTCGTGTGGGGCACCCACTATGAGTCAGCCTGTGTACACTCCAGAACGACAATGGTGACCATTACCATTGCAGTGTGCCAGTGTCGAGAAGCCAGCATCTGCCACTCTCACAGCAGTCCCAAGGAAACATGGCTGACAGCGCTGGTATCCAAAGCAGCCGCCCCAAATAGCCGACGTCACAGCACTTTGCAGGCTAAGCTGGCTTGGGGATGCCATCTTGGAGGGCATAGTTTCAGAAGCGCTCTACCAGGCCAGGCCTGAGGCTACAAACCAGGCAAGACTCTGCCCAATGTTGTGGCCACTGCTGCTAGGACTGTGAGCTCGTTAGGTACCAGTGTACAACTCTCAAAGGGGACCCGGGCTGGAAAGCTCGCCCCTGGCGCAAGCTTGGATCCCTTGTCACTCGCGACGATAGGGCATACGGGCAAGACTGAACAATTTGTGGTGTGCAGGAGCTGCACGAGGCGCGTGCTGTGTTGGTGGGGCGCGTGGGGCAGGCCAAAATGGCTGCCAAGCTGGGCATCCACAAGCTGCTTGTCATAGGCCCTGGATATGACGGGGACTTCCCAACAGTCCATATGGTGGCAGGTGAGGACCTGCCACTCCATCAAAGCTGCGTAGCTCCACCCCCCTGCCAGCATGTGCAAGCTGCTATGCACCTTCTCAGTACTGTCCGTAATATGTGACACCATGCGGCCAAATCAACCAACTCGCCCGTACAGTTCCTCGGCACCCATACTACTTGCAGAGGGATTTGAGGGAGTCTGGGGTGCGGTGCTGGAAGACAGTGGATTTCTCATGGACAAGGTAAGCTCAAAGGTTGTGAAAATATCTTACCCGCCTTTAGTGCAAATCCTCAAGGAAGGGAAACAGGCGCACAAGCCGCAGGTGTTTGGGCAGGGCGTTCGCCCTGTTGAGTGGGGTGGTCCACTGTCATGCACGAAGACGTGGCTAGGACACTGGCTCATTGTGTGAGGGGCTTCTTATATGCAGGTCAAGCAAGTGTACAACGCCGTCTTCCCAGTCACTTAGGCCGCTGCTGCTGCAGTGGAGGGCATTGTCAACCTAGCCACCTGAACTTTTCATTAACCACGATCGTAGATTACATCGCCCATCTTTGCCTTGTTGGGGAGCTATCTAGTTGCCTAGCACAGGTCACAGGGGATACTGATAAAGACGGCAGGACGGGCGACCGTCCAAGGTTGAATGGCTCAGGAACCCCTTAGGGGGCACATGTGATGCAATTCCACGTCACGCCATGGTGTCACCTATGAGAAGAGCGGGGCTGCGTGACTGAATCGTTACTCCACCAGTGCACTCCAATTTCACTAATACGACAGGGTGTGTGAAGTTGCTGGCGATAAGGATGGCCTTGCACTGCTT
The DNA here is from genome assembly GCA_001598975.1 of Parachlorella kessleri. Classification (NCBI taxonomy): domain Eukaryota; kingdom Viridiplantae; phylum Chlorophyta; class Trebouxiophyceae; order Chlorellales; family Chlorellaceae; genus Parachlorella; species Parachlorella kessleri. Next base: position 16,831 of record BBXU01000863.1, on the reverse strand, counting down.
AGGCAAGGAAAGCTTCCTGCTTACGCAAGGAAAACTGCTTACACATCCTCAGCAGAGGAACCCGCGACGATGCGTAGCCCCCACATGTCATCAAAGCAACTGGGCACCTGCTGCACCACCGCAAGTACATCGAGCCAGAGCTCTGCTGAGGCATTGTCCCTTGCCTGAATCACTAAGCGGGGCGCAGCCACTGCCGCCAAGCCCAGTCCAGCTATTTCTGCAACGGGCCGCTGCCGTGGGCCTTACGATAGCCATGTCCCTGGCTCCGCTAGACGTGGGCATCCTACCAGCGCTGGCTGACCCTGTGGTGGTCTCCAACGATGCACCAGTGCTTGACTTGGCCAAGGTGGTTCCCAGCGGCCGCCTGGAGCAGCTGCAGCAGGAGCTCAAGCAGCTTGAAAGGTGGGGTAGTGCACCATAAGGTGGGGTAGTGTGCATGGGCCCTGAGCGAGGGGCGTGCGTGGCAGAGTTGAAGCATTGACCGACCTGCAGCCACAGGACGTCTGCTTTGCACAAAGTCCGCTGGGCCCATACTGGACCCACCCTATACACTGCATTCTGCACACGAATGCCACCTGCTGCAGTCTGTTATTGGCTTGTAATGCTGCTCCACCTCCCTGCTTACAACCACCTCCTCTGCTTGCTCTACCCCCTGCGGCCTGCTGCCACGTCCACAAGGCTGCTACTGCTGCAGGGATACTGGGTACCGGGTACGCCTCCTCACACGCTACGGCCCCTCCGACGAACCTTCAGTGGAGCAGCTACGCAGGGGGTGGAACATTGATGAGAAGACGGTGGTGGTGTTTGTGGATCCCACCGCTAGCAGCATCATCAGCTTCCCTCACTACGGCATGGATGTGCAGAAAGTGCTGCGACGGCCTTTCTTCACTGAGCTTCAGGCTCGCTTTGGCAACCTGTTCTACGTGCGCGAAATGGTGAGCGGCTCGAGCAGCTTGTGCACCATGTGCATTATGAAATGCTCACAGGTTGATGGGGGTTGGCTGGCGTGCTGGCCAACAGCCCCGGTGCCCTGTGTGGTGTGCTGCTGTTGGCTACATGCCCGTGATGGCCTTCGTGCTGAAGCAGGGAAGCGAGCTGTGCTGCACGGCAATTGGACCTCTGCACGCTTCCCCTGCCATCTTGCCAAGTATTTTCTGTGGTGACATCATTGGAGGCCTGCTAGGGTTCAGCCGAAAGCAGTGAGCAGGGGATGGAATGCGCGGAGGTGGGCTGCAGGGGCCAGCCAACAGGCATGCGTGCATCGGAAGCGAGGCATTCCCTGCCTGCTGTCGCGCAGGGCGAGTCTGCAGCGGTCGTGAATGCCATGGACACCCTTGTAGCCTCCCTTGAGCACCCAGAGGACTGCCTGGCCCAGGGAGGCTGCAGGTGACACAAGTCGTGCGCATGCTCCCTTGTGCCAGCAAGCGCCGGCCATCGGCTTTCCTTGTCAAGCCTTGCTGCTGGCCTGAGTAACTCATGACAAATGTGCATGGCATGCTCGGCCACGGCCCAGCGGTAGGCAGTGGAGTGGAGGCTAGCTGTGATGAACATCATTTCATTATCGAAATTGTATCTGATGTGCAGGCAGGTGCCCGGCGTATCGTCTGACATGTACTTCTTCACTCTCGCCACTGCTATAGCCGGTGGCCTGGTTGTTGGCTTTGTAGACAAGCTTGAGCCGCAAGGTGAGCTGGGCATTTCAGCGCACCGCAAGCTGCATGGACGACCGGCACGTTGGTTGAGCTTAATCGCCCCTGGTCGGCTGCAGCAGAGGCGGAACAGGGTGCAAAGGACGCAAACGGAGGTTGTGCTGTTATGCATCAGTTGCATCAATGGTGGCAGCCGTAAGCAGCTGGCGATTGTCTCTCCTCACAGCAAGGAACATAAGCGCATGCAGCAGGCAGCTGCTTCAAGCGGTGTAAAACCATTGCTCACGCTTGTACACAACCGTAGGCGATCGCGGTGACAGTGCTGCCTGCTTCTGTGCAGGGTGGGTGCAGCGCAAGTGGGTGTGGCAGCTGCTCTTTGCGCCGCTGTCGGTCACCCTCTTCATTAACTTTGGGCTGGGTCCCATTGTCACACGAACCTCCGACCCGCTGCCTGTCCTAGGCAATGTGCTGGGCTTTACCGCGGCAGCTGCCCTGGTCAAGTTCTCGCCCGTTGTTGCCCGGGCCACGGGCCTGATGCAGAGCGGCTACGACAACAAGTGAGCAGAGGAGAGGTGGTGGGACTGGCAGCTGGGCCCCATTACTGCTGCTTCCAAGGGGGCACAACCTCAGCAGGTGGGAGCGGCTATCTGTTGCTGGCAGGCACCATTTGTGTTGGTTTGACTCCTCCTGCGGCCCTAGTGCTGGAGCGCGCTCCTCCTTGACTGGAAGTTTGACATGCCTTTGAGCCTGCTATTGCAATTCGAGAGAAGAAAGTGTGTTATTTGTCACTCTTTGCTTGAGTACTCCATTTTGGTGGAGGGATATGGGGTTCTCCCAAACTGAGCAACAGTTTGATTCATTTATTGGCTGGCATCCTCGTTACTGACCGGTGCCACTCGTTGCCGTCGAATTACAATGTCTTTGGTATGTCTCCACAAGTGGCAGCCGATTCATTCGTGCCTCCCTGGCAAAAAAGAACATGCATTCGCCGCATGCACAAGCAAGCACCTGCCGGCAAGTAACCCAGGCATGACTGGTCAGTCAAAAACACATCGCCTGCCAGGTAACCGACAAGGTGTCAAACAAGACAAAGAGATACCTCAACCCAACACTGACTTGACCATGTTTTCGGGAAAGGGGAGAAGCGGGTTGCACAGGCGCCCAAACAAAGGGCCAATGCCTGGCACACCTCAAACAAGCATGCAATCCTCACAAACCAAAGAAAAGCTGGAAGCTGAGCCTGCCACAAAAGTGATGGCCCACTACTACCTGTATGCTACTTCGATTGGGCGCCACTATATAGCCTCACACCCTACGGAGCCCCGCTGCAGTGGCTGCAGGCTCCTCCGGGCAAACTGGCATCACTACAAAATGCCATTCAGGACCCGCTGGTAGTAGTCGTACTGCCGTGTGCGCCAGGCATCCAGACTGTCACTGATCAAACCCAGCACCAGCTCCACCACCTGCACACCACACAAGCAGTGCAAGTTCATTCACTAAATCGTTCATAGGAAGAGTCTGTGAGCGAGGGTGCCTCTAGTAAGATAAAACAGCCACCCCAACTCAGGCCAGCCCCAAAGCACAACTGCTACCAGCCATCTCCGAACACTTCACCTCTATCTCTCCTTTGTCCACATGGCCTGCCACCCTCAGCAACAGCAGCCCTGGAGTTGTCTTGCCCATGCCCCCCTCGCCTGATACAGCACACCACAGGCCGTGCCTAGACATCCACCCAAGCGGGTTTAATGTTAACCCCAAGGCCCCCTATACAACCTTCACCCACCCAACCACCCCTCGCGCGCGCACCTGGTGCTCGGGTGCCGTGAGGCTGAGCCGCTTCTTGAGCCCCTGCACCGCCGCCACCTTGGACTTGAAGCAGGGGCAGCCCGACCCCGCCATCATCTCCACCAGCAACGTGATGCGGTCCACGTGCTTGCGCACAGCCAGGAAGCCCTGGATCATCAGCACCTGGAGGGAGGGAGGGTGGCAAGTGACAGGGGAGGTCATGTGCAACTTGTACTCACACGCTCCTCCTAGTCGCAAGACCAGGGCGTCAAGCACAGGCAGGCAAGTCTTGGGGTTCTCCTACTTTGCTTAAGGGATGGCAGCATGGGAAGGGAGGAAGGGCTGGGGATACTATGAATAGACCACAATGCAGCTACAATGCCCAGGGGCCAGGACACTGCTGGCTGTGACGTGACATTTGCCATACAGACAGGTGCTGCGGGGCGGACAGCAAGTTCAATTTCAAATCCCCTGCATGCCCGTTTACCCAGGGGTATCCACCCTAGGGGCGAACGCTGTGGAGTAACCTCCCTGGGGGTTGGCCACGCACATACCTTGAAGTAGTCGAACAGCTCGCTGGGCTTGCCCTCCGAGTTGGAGTCCATCACCTCCAAAATCTCGCGGGTGAGCTTGAAGGGAGCTGCAGGTACCCAAGAGCAGGACTGTAAGAGTGGGGAGCAGCGAAGGGACGCCGGAGTGACACAGGGAGGAGCTAGAGCTCAAGATGCGTTGCGCAGCTGGCAGGAAACATGCAAGGCCCGACAGAGTGACAAGCAGCACTCCCAGCCTGATGCTGGGTGTGCGAGGGTGGCTGAAGGTTGAAGGGTGGTACAAAGTTCAGCGGGAGCACAGAGCCAGCCAGGTGAACCACCGCACGCTGGCCGGCAGCCTAGGCAGGCCGGCTGCAACATTTTTTCTGTAGGGTTGCTGGCTGCCAGCAGCTGTGCGGTTCTGGGGCCCTGTCAATCCCTGACCTGACTCGAAGTTGACGCCCCCAGGGGAGTTGGAGAGCATGAAGCCAAAGTCTATGTGGATAATGTGGCCCTCGTCATCTAGCAGGATGTTGCCATTGTGCCTGCAGGGGTGGGGAATTGAGGAGCAGGGTTATTGAAACCCCACCAGGCATGGCTGCAGAGGACATAGCTGGGGTAACCGCCAACCTCTGGCAGGTCCAACCGTGACAAAATGAAGTCACTTCCAGAGATGGCAAAGACAGGGCCTGGGCAACCGCACATGGACAGCCGCATCACTAGGTGCGACAACACAGCCCAACCAGCACCCTGCTGCTGCCACAAGCAGGAGGCTCACCTGTCCCTGATCTGCAACAGGTAGCAGACGAGCGAGTAGGCGGACAGGCTCTCCACAAAGTTGCGCTGGGCTTTCGCAAATCGTGCTGTGCCCTGCGAGCATTGCGCAGGGATCTCTGAGCAACACAGCAGCCCTTGCAGGCTCCATTTGCTGGCACCGCCAGAAAAGCCAGCAAAGCACCATGCTCACGCAGCTTGCACGGCTCAGTGCTGTGTAATGCGCACGAGGGTAACCCTGAACAAGGAGACAGCCAGCAACCATATTGTCCGAACCCAGGAGAAGCCCCGTCCCCTGGCATCAGCGGAGCAGCAGGACACGATAGCACAAAAGATAGCCCCCTCCCTGGCATCAGCTCAGCACATGATAGCATAGGATCATCGATAGAAGACAGCAACCCGACCACTCCACAGCACGCGACCCCAGGATGATCTGCTGCCACCTGTACCTGCACATGCAGCGCTGCGAAGTGGTCCCTGAGGGACGTCCCCGGGGGCGACTTGGCCTTGATGGCGTGTATTGAGGGGGCGTTGGGCACCATCTCTATCAGCGCCGTGCGGTTCGACGTGACTAGGACCTGTAGGCGACATCACCGCGTACATCAAATATGACATATCACCAAAAAATAGCCCTCGCATGTGCCTAGTCACAATGCCTGCATAACCCTATGGCCAGAGGTGCCGTAACAAGCCCTCAAGCTCCTGTTGCGGGCGAGGGAACCAACGCCTTGCTTGCTTCCTACTCACTCACAGACCCAACCTCCAAACCACTGTCTGCCACCAACCAGAAGTAAACCAGCGAGTTCCGTCACTCGGCCCCACCTCGTAGGTTCGCAGCCACAGCGGCAGCTGGGCCTCCTGGAAAATGTCCGAAAAGGCCTGTATGAGCTGCATGGCAAGCAGCTCCTGCCGGCAGTCGTCGCCCGACTTGACGATGACACAGCGCAGGTCCCAGCCGGGGCGGCGCCCATGCGGCGTGGCACGCTGCACTCGCGCGCGCTTGGTCGCCCACCTGCCCACCAAGCACGGTAAAGCGCAGTAAGGCACAGCCAGCAAGAATATCAGGACTTCTCCACACTGCACGTCTCGCAGGCCACTAGGCCAGACCGCAACCCTAGCACCAGTCAGACGAGCGTCCAAGCTGGCGCACCTGGGGATAGTTGAGACCCAGGTCAGACACCCGTAAGGCAGAACCTCAGTGAAGCATTGCAAACGGCGGCGCACTCACTTCTCGCCATACACCGCCTGCGCGGTCCGCTGCAGCTCCTGCGTGGCTGCATCCAAGCCCAGCAACGCGCTGCTAGAGGACGAAAACAAGGAGTTGCCAGGGCTGCTCCTGCTGCCACCCGTGCTGCTGCCCACGTCTCCCGTGGCTGCTGCTGCTGCTGCTGACATTGTTCTGCTGCTTGGTGTGGCAGTAGCACTGCCAGACTGCTCGTCCACCACCCTGGCGTGGCTGAGCACTGCAGCCGCTTCAACCCCTGACACTGTCGCTGGCGCTGCTGCAGCTCCTAGGCGGCTCATGACTGCTGGCGCGGGAGAGCCTAACCTCGCTTGGCTCGCCTGCTGCTCGACCAAACCTAACTGCTGCTGGAGGTGTTGCTGTGGCCCCCGCTGTTGACGCTGACCCACATGGTCATTTGCTGCCGCAAGAGCAGGTCCTTGTGGCTCAAGCGCTGCTGCCTCTAAGGACGGACCCTGCTGCTGCTGCTGCTGCTGCCGGGGCTGCTGCTGGGACTGAGGCCCAGCTGCAGGCAGTATGCTGGGCGGCAGTGGAGGTGGCGGCATGACGGGGGGTGGCAAGGGCACTTTATGCTGCTTGGCAACCTTGGCAATGGCCTCGTGTGAAGGCACTCGCTGGTGCCTGGGTGGTGTCTTCTTGATGCTCAAGTCTGCAGGAAATGAGGCCAGGCGTCGTGGTGCGAAGATTTGAGAGATACTGACGAAGCGACTAGGGATTTGCAAACACTTGGGTAGTGGGACAGACAAGGTTCACTACTCCAACATCTCAGCCAGTCCCCACACCATCAGCATTACAACCAGACAAGTCGCCGGCGCAGGCACACACCACGGCCGGCGCAGGCACACATCACGATGCTAGGAACAGGGATGTCATACCCAGCTTACCTACGCCGCCCTGCACCACAAAGTGCACCCTCACATAAGGCTGTGGCTGCACCAGCTCCGGCTCGCCATCACCGTCGATCCTAGTGTTGCAAAGCCTGCAGCAAGCAGCAGCAGCAGCGGTCACCCAGGTTGTGCATGGAGCAGCCCAGTTGGCTTTAGGAATACTTCCTCTCCAATCCGAATACTTGGCCATTTTTGTACCTTATTGTGCAGTAAAATATGCACAGCGCGGCACACACATATCATGGGCTTCTCTTTGCTTGCTCTGATTAGGAACCTCGACAATGCAACGGCCACGCACTTGCAGAGCCCGAGCTTGCAAGCCCAGCTGGACTTGCTGCACTGGTGCACCCCCTCCTCCCAAGCCTTCACTGCTGCCCCGCCGCTGCCCTTGGGCGTGCCGGCGCCGCTGCTGCTGCCTCGCCGGTTGCGGCTGCCACTGGGGCTGCTGCCCCGGCTGCCAGCAGAGCTGGCTGCAGAAACTCGAGCCAGGGCGGGGGGCAGAGGGCCCCCAGCTGGCGTCAGGGCCTCGCCGCCAGCGCGTGGTGGACGAGGGCTCTGGCTGCCGTTCATGCTGGCTGGCCAGGCGGTGAGAGGGCGGTCGTTCACGACCTCGAACCTCACAGTAACCAGGGGAGCCTCCCCTCGCAGCCCCGCAAGAGCTGTGCTGAGGCCACTGCAAACAGGGGCAACAAGATGTAGTTGCATCTCAGGTGCATACAACCAGGCCAGCAACGGTGGACCAATGGCAGGCAGTGCTTCTCACTAGCGCAGCCTGGCTTCGCATCGTTTCTTCCCACCAAACAATGCAACTACTCTGACGAGCTTGTGCCTCACCCACCTAACTAACCCATAAGCGGGGGCAGCCGCCGCTGGCGGCACATGGTAGGCGCCCCCGTGCTTGAACGCCCCGCCAATCCAGGTGCCACCGCCAGCCACTTTGCGTGGGTCGGACCCGGTACTGCCAGGAAGCTGGAACTGCAAGCTGCTGCTACCGCTGCTCACGCCACCTGCAGGTAGCAACAACCATCGCCCCCTCACAGCATGCTGTCAATGTATGCTGGCGGCGTCTGCTTCTCAGGAACAAGTGTGGCCCAGCCTGCAGACAAGCTCCCCCCCTCCCCCCTCCCTTCCTGTCAGCTCCCTGCCTGTCTGAAAGCAGCAGTGGGATGACCAGGCATGGCCCTACTCTTTTCATTCCAATACACTCCATTTGTGACAGCTGATGGCACACCTGGAGCTCTTACAGCGACCTCTGGACGAGGAGGCGTGCTGCCCTCATCTGACACGGCATCTAGATCTTCGGTCAGGCGCCTTGGCCGTGGCGGGCTCAGGCCCTGCAGAAACAAAACCTTAATAGGTTTACTGGGACTTCCCAACAGTCATATACCGCTACATGTCCCAAGCCCCAGGTTCCAAATCTTGCAGGTGGCAAGATTCATCAGATAGACCATTCCTACCCTTGGACCACCGTCCCATAGCGAAATCAATTGTCAACAAGGTCCCACGCACACCCAACATCCTACGGTGTCCTGCGGTTACACCTCATTACCACTGTTCTTGCCAGCAGTCAGCCACAGCATATATACCAGCGCACCTGCTCTCCTGCCATGTCACCAAAGGACAGATCGGCTGCAAGTGAGGGCGAGGACCACCGCGAGGTGACAGCCTCTTTGTCTGCAGACTGTCCACCGATGCTGCTGCTGCCGTCTTCGCTGCCCCCTGCCGCCAGCCGCCCGCCACTTGTTGGGCGCAAGCCCGGCCGCTCGCCGCCACTGGTGGTCTGCCGGCGCATGGAGCCCTGCTGCTGTGGTGGTGCAGCCGGGTCATCGCTGGTTGACCGCAGTGGCATCAGGTCCCCGGGAGGGGACCCTTCATGTGACAGGGCTCCCAGCTCGGACACTGAGCTGTCACTCTCCCGATCCTCGGTGCCATTGGCAGCAGCCCCGTCCTCTCCCGCTGCGCTACTGCCCTTGACCGCTGCCAAGGCCGCTGCCGCGATGCTGCTGGTCGTGGTTTCTTGGGAGGCAGAACGGGCGTGGTGGGAACCTACGCCCCCGCTGCCTAACGCGCTGCCGCCCCCGGAGCTGCTGCTGTGTGCGCCGCTACTCTCTGTGCGGACGCCGGGGCCAGGGCCAGCACCAGAAGGACCAGCTGTGGCGCACCACTGCGGCGGCCGGCAGCCAACCACCGGAATTTCGGGCTCAAACAACAGGCCCCTGGACAGCGGCTGTGCTTGCTCAGGTTGTGGCTGCAAGCGCGGAGATGCGGAAAGCGCTGCTTCCGTTTGTTGTTGCTGCTGCTGCTGTTGGGCCAAGTGCTCCTGAGGCACCGCTGCAGTCTTGTTTTCAGCCAGAGAGCGAGCACTGTCACGGTACAGCGGCTTCTCATCGCCCTCAGTGCCCCGCCAACTAGTGCTTGGCTCGACAGCTGCTGGTGCTACTATTGCTGCTCCAATTGCTCCATTGCTGCCCTCCTCCTGCCGCGGCCACGGCTCTTGCGCCTCACTGCTGCTGTTTGAGCGGTCGCCATTGCTGTTACTGGCCAGTGGCGCTGGAGCTGGCAAGCCAGTGAAGACGTCAGCTGCAAGGCTGGCATCCACCTTCCTCAGCTCCTCGTCCAGCACTTCCACATATAATGTGAAGGGTGCTTTCTCCCTGCAAACCAACCTTGGCCAATCCCAAGATGTTCCTTGACGGCTCACTTGGCATGCATGCAGCAAGCCCTCGAAGGGCGCATATGCCGGTGGAGAGCACAAAGCTTTCAAACGAGCACACCAAGCAGACAAGTCACCACGCCCACAGCCATCTGTGCCAGTGTCACAGGCACTGTGGCACCCTTGGAGACAATATCATCTCCCTTGTCACTGCCACCACAGACCAGACCCCAGAAGCACCTGGAGTTGAGGAGATTAGATTCCCGCGCCGCCAGCCGCACCACCCGCAGGTTGGAGTCGCCCATGGGGAACCAAATGGCCACCCCCGTCCTGCTAGCTCGCTCTACTTGTGTGTTGATGTTCTGAAGCACCTTGCGCAGCGCCCACTCCCGGTCTTCAGCTGCAATGTCATAACCCAAGCTGGTCAAACCATGTTGGGTCTTATAAAGGAGCTACATAACTGAACGGTGGATTCCCATGAGCAACTAGGCCATGACAAATCTGTCGGCTCAACATAAACACTCAACAAATTTAGCAACTTATCACGCAATGGCACTTGATACCAAAAGCCAAAGCTCCATCGATTGCCTCCAGCCAACCAGCGGTGCCGCAACTCACGCTGAAAGGCTGTCAGGCCGCTTGACGCCGTGCATAGCGCGTCAATGAAGTCCAGCGTGGCACCAAATGTTGTTTGCCGCCGGCGAGGCGAGTTGGGTGGACTGAATGGAGGCGAAGTGATCTCCACGTCATCAGACTGCACCACCCCAGGCCCGCCGCCTGGAAAACCCAGCAGAGGCGGTCTTGTCAGTGTCGCAGTACATGCCCCAACTGGGGTGCTTGTTTCTCGCTTCCCTTGCATATCTTCTCACAAGCTTGAGTGCCTTCTATCGCGCAGCCCCGGGCGTCACCAATGCTGGCCTCAGCCGCTACTGCAGGGCATCCAACACACGAACCTTCCCCCGCGGTAGCACTGGCTTCCAGCAAAGCTGTCACGCCCTCACCCACGCCCAGCTGCAGCCGCAGGCCTGCCACCCGGTCCGGATCCAGCCTCCTATTGGGTGTTTGAAACCCGGCTAAGTTGGTCTCCGAGGCCCGTGGGGACGTGACGACGTGCTGCCTGCAAGAGCCAATGAACTCATGTAATTAGGTCACCATAGCTGTCCTCGACGACAATGGCTATGTTTTACCTCAGTTTACAACTGCACATGTCCTCCTGTGTTTACCATCGGAAGGCGGAGGAAGAGTGCAGGCAGGATGCAGCCCCCATAGTAAGATGCACTCCTACAACTACTTCTAATGCCTACAGCATTCATCACACTAGAACTACACACGCGGGAGCACATCCACTCTTCTAAGTTTATCCTCTCGTTGACCTCTGCGCTCCCCAAGCCGGTCGAGAACTACGGACACTGCCACTGCAGCTGGCCCCCCCTGCCCATCCACCAGACCGACGCACCGCGTCTGCCGTAGGTTGATCGGGCTAGGCTGCAGCAGGCCCTCCACGCCTGCATCCATGAAGACCGAAGACCCCAGCCCGCCGCCCAGCCCATCAGGACTCATGGGGCGGTTGGGTTCTGGGGACATGGGCCGGCTTCGTCGAAACGGGTCTGGGGAGCCATAGCGGTCAATCGGCAGCCTGCAACGCACTAACAGTCCGTGTCCACAGATGTAGCTGTTGAGGTGGACTTTGAACGCGTGAAGGCACGCAGCTCGCACCAAGATGTGTATCTCCTCCAAGGTAACCACCAGCCACACCGATGACAAGGGTTGTAGTTTCTATGTTGACATGGCAACGCCACAAAAATGTCTCCAATGACCATCCTGCAACTATGTTTTCCGCCAAAGACACGCCATGTTGCGTCAGTATGAGATATAAAGCACAGTGTAAGTGCGTACCCTGTTTTGCCGGAAGGCGAGAGTATGGGCCGCTCGATACCGATGCTGCGACTGCCTCTTGGGGGACTGAGAGGCAGCAGCCGAGTCTCCTTGAAAGGCAGCTCCTGCAAAGCAAGCATTGGCTCACCTCTCAGGCTAGTGGCATCGGCACCTAGCTATAAAGCGACCCATTGCGAGGCACCCTCCGCCGCATTGTTGGCATCAAGTAGTTCGAAGCCATATCTCCGCTTTCATTCCACATTAGCATCCCAGATCTGCCTCCCGCCCAGCCAATCACCCCCCGACTGCCAGCAGCAGCCCTGCTCACCCAGTAGCCGTTGAGTGCTGCCTGCTCACACCTATCCCTCAAGCTGGAGATGTGCTTGTTCCTCTGCTGGTCTTGTGAGATGGCAAGTAGGAGCCAGTAGGTCTGCAAAGTTCCCAATAGAAACGTTTGTGACAAGCCGGCAAACACGGGTCGCATTTGCGGCATCTTTTCATTGCTTACGTATGCCGAAATTCGAACCTAGCTGCCACCGCCCAGTCCTCCCCGTCACCTATCAAAGCCTGTGGCTAAGCTCCCTCTATGCATGCTGTATGGACGAGCACCGTTTACCCAGCAGACACAAGAGCTCCATAAGATGAGGTCTACTTCGCCAAAGTGCTGCGCGGCTGATGCCACGCCATCTCAACACCTCCGAACTTTACCAAATACATTAATCCACCAGTGCCCCACATGCCTTGACTGCAATCCTCAAGGATTGCGCACAGAGGTCCACCAATACTCGCTCGAGAGAGCTGCCGGGACGCTGATAGACAAGCTGGCACAGCTGCGAGAGGTACCGCTCCACCTCCTTCTCCGGCAAAGTATACAGCCGGTTGCAGAGATAGTCTAGCACGCCCTGGGACGTGCTTTTGTACAAATAGCTGCAGCACGCAGATAAGGGAGCGTCGGCATAAGCCTTGTTGGCGGCAAGCCGCCAGACCTTTGCGAGCGGCAACGCTGGCGAGCTACTGGCAAGGCCAGCGATACACAGTGGGCTGGCAGCAGCCATGCCACACAACCGCACTTACGTCAGGCAGATCCACGAGTCGAAGAAGTCAGACTCAAAGAACCTGAAGAGGAGGTCCGTCTTGCCTCCAGAGGCAGGGGCCGGGGGCTGGCCAGCAGCGCTCGGCCCACCCATTGTGAAGCCTCGCCTACCAGAGGGTTGTGAAGGAGCGCAACCAACTATGTGACGAGACCTATGCTGCGGGGCGACGTTGGACAACACATTTTGGTACCCCTCCACATTCAAACCGGACAGTACTCAGCAACCGGAAATTGGCTTCCCATGGCTATCAAGCCCCCCTCCAGTGCCAGGTGATCACCCAATGACAACCCTGCTTAGTTGGCCAATTTAGGGGGCGGGAACACAGTCAAAGAAGGAGAAAGGTTTTCAAGGCACTAAATGATTTGATCAAGAGCTTATGAGATCATTTAACACGAAGAGGGACATTGCTGTAACCAATCACAAGTGATCAGGGAACCATCAGTGTGACATGGTGGCGCCTACGGCAGTACCGCGAGTCGCTAAAGGAGAAACATTCAAGTGAGGTCACCCCATGACTGATCTGTGATGGTCAGGCTGCATGCCTTGTTCATGGCCAGAGCGCTCCTGCGCTTTCCTGCAGCACATCACTGTACGCTCCTTTTAGATGGGGCCAGCGGGTTCACCGTGCACTGATACTGATGCGGTTGTAAGAGTTCTCCGGCTCAACAGACTGCAGCACCTCCCATTCATGATCAACCCAACTGCCCCGAAGCGCTCTCAAGGCCGCAGGGAGCTGCATAGCCTGTTTGAGTTGTGGGACAGTCTCCTCCAGGGTATAAGGCCTTCTGCACGAGTTGGTGTGCCCTTGCCTGGGCTGCTCACTCAGTACTGTGGCCTGCCGCCACGCCTTCAGCTGCGTGGTCAGAAATATGCGGGCGGTTGGGCACTGTGCAGGGACAATTCCAAGAAGAAGGATGTTCGCATACTGAACATCGAGGCAGCCAAAGCGGTTGCCGATGCCATCCGAACAAGCCTGGGCCCCAGGGGAATGGACAAGATGGTGAGCAAGGTTGCTGGCCTCACAAATACTGTCCTAGTGTTCAACAGCTATCGTGATTCCCACCGGGGTTTCCATTGAGTCAAAAGATGAAGGATGATGGCGCAAGTGTTACAGGCAGCTTTCCCACGCCGCAACTCTCTCTTCCGCCCGGGAGTCCACAATCTGGTCACTTGGGGTTGGTTGCTAGGGATGCACACCAGAGTAGGGTAGGTACACCCCATCCTCCTAGCCCCAGCGACTGCATGTGACAGTCCCCTCTGAAACCTGGGACGGCCGGTCCGGCTGCAGGTTGCACAGGCGGATGGAGAGGTGATTATCACCAACGATGGTGCCACCATCCTGAATAAGATGACCGTGGAGCAGCCGGCCGCCAAGATGCTGGTGGAGCTGTCAAAGTCGCAGGTGGGTTAGGAGCCTGGGAGCGCAGGGCGGTTGGGTTGGTGGCCCAGCTAGTGGTGGGAAGGTGGCTAGCAAGGGGAGGGCCCCCTTGGCACAGAGTTAATTGAGGAGGCAAGGAGGCTACCGCTTAACCACAGTGGCTGCTGCCATGCACAGCACACACCATGCAGGAGATGCACCATTGTAGGGATACAGGTCCTGTGTAGGACCCTCAGTCCTGAGTAGCCCTGTTGCTCGTAAATGAGCCATATGACCAGGGTCGGTGTGGAAGATATGCATGGTGGCGGGATGCAGCCTTCCCACGATCAACTGCACAGTAGTCAAGAGTCCGACCTTTTTGAAAGCTCTAGTGTCTGTGCTGTATGCCGTCCGATGTGCTTCATGAGTCTGACAGCGGGTGTGACACAGCGCGCTGTGCGATGAAGGGCAGGTAGTCTGTGCCAGCTCTGGCTGTAACCCGCTGACACTGCCCTACTTGGCGCATACTTTCTTCAGCCCTGCTGCGTCTTTGTTCCCTGTCCCAGGATGTGGTGGCGGGGGATGGCACCACGTCCGTGACCGTGATCGCTGGAGCCCTGCTGAAGAAGAGTCTGGAGCTGCTGGAGAGGGGGGTCCACCCCACCATCATCTCCGATGCCTTCCAGAAGGCGGCCATCAAGGCCTGTGAGGTGGGTGTAGAGGGTTCCTCGGAGACTTTGCAAGCGGGAAGAGAAGCGAGGGCAATCCCCAGCATATCTGACGCCTTGCAGAGCCGCCTGCCTGATTGGTTGCAGCCGTGGGGCGTTTAGACAGTCATTCCGTATACATCCGCATGCTGCGTTGAAAGTTTTGGGCGTGAGGCTTGCAGCGGCACTGAGTGCTGTCATGCGGCCTTGGGGTGGTCAAGGCGACGGCAGAGTCCCTTGGGTTCCGCAAAAAATCATTTCCAAGCTTGCTGCTGGCAAACCTTGCAGTACGCTGGGTGTACTGCCCATGCCTTGGGGTGGAGGGCTGGGCACGGGTGTGTGGTTGCTGGTGGTGTGGGGGCTCCGCCTCGACTACGGCCCTGCAAGAATGTCGGCTTTGAGGCAGTTTGGAGGCATTGATGTAGTTTGCAGCATTGAAAGCACCAGCAGGCCCTCCATGTATGCCAGCAACTCAATTCCCTCACACTCTCACCCTTTCTCGCTGTAGATCCTCACGAACGCTGCCATCCCGGTCAGCATTGAGGACCGTGATGCCCTGATCAAGGCTGCCAACACCTCCCTGGGCTCCAAGATCGTGTCCCAGTACTCGAGCCTGCTGTCACCCATGGCCGCCGATTGCATCCTGAAGATCCTGGACCCCCAGCGGCCGGAGCTGCTGGACCTGCGGGACATCAGGGTACGCTAGTAGGGTACGCCAGTGGTAGTAGCGTGTGGATGAGGGGGTGCGAGAGGAGAAGGTACAGGGAAATCAGGGTGCGCCAATGGTACTCGGAGTGGATGAGGGATGCGAGAGGAGGAGGTTTTAGCACGGCTGTGGAGTCCTCGGGGTTCAGGGCTTTTCATACGGAAGCAACTATTGCGACAGTGGGCAGGTCGGCAGCAGCATTCCCCTGGACAACAGCCAGTCTAGAACATGCACTTCCCATTAAGCCTTGGCCGCTTCCTGTGGCTCCCGAAATGTATGTGTGCTTACGTGCCTCGCAGATAGTAGGCAAGCTTGGCGGCACGGTGGACGACAGCCAGATGGTGGATGGGTTGGTGCTGGATCACAAGGCTGCCAAGGCTGCGGGGGGGCCCACACGGGTGGAGAATGCCAAGATAGCGCTCATACAGGTGGGTAGAGGCTGGGTGGGTGGGGCCTCTCTGTTGACTGGGCAATGTGTGCGATGCATGCCATACAGCATGCATGTGTCGTTCGCAAGTGTGTGACGTATGCATGGAGGTGTGTGCTGCGGTACTGCAAAGTTTGAAAAGGAAGAGGCCTTGCTCGCCAATGAAGCTTGCTGGCTGGCTGGCTTCTTCGTATGGCTGTGCCCTGGCAAGCAGGTTGTGCGTGACTCAAGTTGTTGGACAGGCTCTTGTAGTTGGGTGTGACGAATGCTACTTTAAGTCGTGCTGCTGACCTTGGCCGGATAAGGGTGTTGGAGAAGGGTGTCGGGGCAGAAGCAAAGTCATCCGGTTGCAATGCCACTGTTCCGACCACCTGGCTGTGCTATACATGAAGATTGTGATGCCGGGATTCTTCTTGCGCATTGAGAAGGGCCATGGAAGTGCTGCAATGCCAGCCCTGCCAGCAAGTCTTATCATGATGACAGCCTGAGGTTTGCCCCTAGTGCTGCTACCCGCGTGCAGTTCCAGATCTCGCCACCCAAGACGGACATAGAGAACAATGTCATCATCTCCGACTACGCCCAGATGGACCGCATCCTCAAGGTGTGCTGGCCCAGGCAACTTGCTAGGCATGTGGTGACGAGGCCATTAGCATGGGTAGGAGGAGGAATGCCCCAGTCTACTGTGCTGCCGGATGCAATCATTTCCCTTGAAACTAGCTGCATGCCTGGGAGCTGATTGCACGGTTTTGACTCTTTTGGTGTGTGTCAACTCAGTGGTTGTCAGCCGTTCTCAGAGTTAACATGAACGCGTAGTGCACCCATCTCTGCAGGAGGAGCGGAACTACATTCTGCAGATGGTGAAGAAGATTAAGGCGTCGGGTGCCAACGTGGTGCTTGTGCAGAAATCCATCCTGAGGGATGCGGTCACAGATCTGTCACTGCACTACCTGGTGAGTGCTTGACCAGGGTTGCATGCGCATGACCCTGATGCAAGTATATGTTATTGTGCAGTGGACACCGTCACCATGCACTTTCACTGAGTGCTTCTGCGGACCTGACCACGCTGTCTGGTTAGCCCGCTCCAGAGGTGGCAGCATGGATGCTTGCGCTTTCATGTCTAACCTGGCATTGCCCGGGGGTGGGA
>BBXU01000862.1:0-23628 GCA_001598975.1 Parachlorella kessleri | reverse complement strand
TGATATGGTGGGGTATGCTGAGGAGTTGGGCATACAGATGATGAGTTATACCGTCTATTGGGGAGTGCGAGTAGTGCCTTGAGCGTGACTATTTGCAGGGGTGTTCATGGTGTGCAGCCGGTCATTACCTCGCCTGTAAAGCCCTCGGGATACAGGCCCCCCCATCACTCAATGCAATTTGGCAGTGTGGCTGATGCAGCCGCGCCAAGTTTGTCGTGTCGCAGAATGTCACATGGGCCCGAAAGCCTTACCCCGACTCTTCCTGACTCATCCTGACTATCGCACCGTGGACCATGCAGGGGCCACGGCCAAGACTGTGGTGGCGCAGGACGTCTAGCAGGAAGGCACAGCTCCCCTGCCTTTTTCATGTGACCAATGTGACTCATGGTTATTTGAGTGGTGACTGATTCAGGCCAAGGCCAAGATCATGGTGGTGCGTGATGTGGAGAGGGAGGACATTGAGTTCATCTCCAAAACACTTCACTGCCTGCCCATCGCCCACGTGGATCACATGCGGCCGGAGAAGCTTGGGCGGGTGGGTGGTGTAGAATGTCCTCCACCATGGGAAGTGATCAAGTGCCAACCTGCCTGGACTTGTTTTGCTAGTTACCGAACCACGGGAAACGGGGAAGGGCACGGGAAGCAGTGAGGGTTGCGCGTGCCGTGTGAGAAAAGTGGCCAGTAAGGATAGCAGCACCGCCAGATATGGGTGCCAACCCTGCAGCACTGGCGTGCTAAGCCGTGCTGCCGCTGTTGGATTGAGCACGCGATTCGGAAATGTCATGCGGATGCCAAGGGTTCCCCCGCTCTCTCGCTGTGTTCCACTTTCAACACATTCGACCATATGGCTTGATAGTACATCTCCGTACAACATGTGATGCTTGTAGGCAGACTTGGTGGAGGAGATGGAGGCTGGGAAGGGGCGAGTGGTGAAGGTCACAGGCATCAAGGATAAGGGCAGGACAGCCACGGTACTGCTCAGGTGGGGTACTGCCCTGTACCGCACTCCCCAGGGAGGCTCCATAGGTGCTGGGGATGCACCCTGTTGATAGACTGCCCATGAAGTGCATAGTGCTCTGGTGGGTTTTTTATGATGGAAGTGCTTGCGACAGGAAGGGGTCGGACTTTTTGGCGGGTGCCAGCTGCGTCAAGAAGCAGACAGAATCGTAAAGCGGGGGAACAAGCTGCAAGCATGAATGCCGTGATGGACTGTGTGCGCTGGTGGTTTGGAGTGAGAACGACAGGAAAGATGGAAATCACAGTGGTACATTGGTATCAACTGGTGACTGGAGGGATGGCTTGGGCCCCCATAGGCTCGTTTGCAAGCTACTAAGTATCATCAAGTTTACCACCAACATGCGTGTTGTGCAGAGCCAGTAGCAAGCAGGAGCTGGAGGCTGATGTAACCCGCTTGCACGCTGCTGGGTATGACTAAGTCATTGCTAACATGGGTGTGGCGCAGGGGCAGCAGCAAGCAGGTGCTGGAGGAGGCGGAGTGGTCGCTGCTGGGTATGACTAAGTCATTGACTAAGTCATTACTAAAGTGGGTGTTGCAGGGGCAGCAGCAAGCAGGTGCTGGAGGAGGCGGAGCGGTCGCTGCACGACGCGCTGTGCGTGGTGCGCTGCCTGGTGGCCAAGCGCTACCTCATCGCGGGGGGCGGCAGCGCTGAGATGGAGGTGACGCACCAGCTCAGCCAGTGGGCCAAGACACTGCTGGTGAGTGGGGGTGGCGGGGCCAGACAAGGGCGGAGGAGGCAAGTTTGCTTGCTTTCAAGCCGGGAAAATGCTGGGATAAAAGTTGGGCGCCAGCTCAGCCAGTTGGGCATGTTGCTGAGGTGGACACCAGTGATGGGAACGGGGGGCTGCGCTCCCTTTGACTGCTTGCGCCTACAAAGATGCAGTCAGATACACTCCCTGTACGGCTTGCAGAGCGTGAGGGCAATCTGCGTGCATGCATGGTGTGTGACGGCGATGAGGGGCTTGGCTGTCTTCGGCATGTGAGCATTTTTCTCGCTACCCCACATGACTGAAATGCATGCAAGGCGCTCTGCCATTGCTCTCAAGAAGCCTTGGTGGACACCCACGCTGTTTGCTTGTATCGATCTGCCGGGCCTTCCTTCTGGTATATAAGAACCACGTCATGTTGTCTTGCTGCTGCAGGGCATGGAGGCGTACTGCGTGCGCGGTTTTGCCGAGGCCCTTGAAGTCATCCCCTACACTCTGGCCGAGAATGCGGGCCTGAACCCCATCGAGATCGTGACAGAGCTGCGGAACCTACACGCCTCGGGCAACAAGTACCACGGTGAGGTGGCGCGCAGTCCAGACCCAAGTGGCGTATGCTAGGGGGCTGACTGGGCCGGTCCTCGTTGCACTCCTGATGCCATCAGACACTGGGTTGAGCCTGCGGATCACTCTGGCAGCTGCAACAGACCTGCTGCCAGTGCTGCTGCCATGAGTATTGTCTTAGGTTCACTGCCCTGGGCATGCAGCGTAACTCCATGGTGTCCTGTGACGCATTTTGCGCTGGTTGTTTTGGTGCACTTGTCTAGGCCTAGTTTTGACTGAACTTTATAAATAGATGTCTCTCTGTCGGAGGCGTTGATTTGAGTGAGTGGTGGTCGGTCACACCTGCCCCGTTTGCCCTCCCCTGACACACAGGCATCAATGTGCGGCGGGGCACGGTGACGGACATGCTTGAAGAGAACGTGGTGCAGCCCCTGCTGGTCACCACATCAGCACTCTCGCTGGCGACCGAGTGCACGCAGATGATATTGAAGATCGATGACATAGTGCCCACCAGATAGCTATGGGGTTGGCCACTATGCTGGCCTGGCAGCGGATATGACAGGGGTGCGTGTAGGCGGGCCAGGGCCACTTGCCATGGAGTGGGTGCAGGAGAACTCCACACCAGGCAACAACGTGCCCAGAAATGGGTCTGTAGCATGCCGTGAGTCTTATTGTTGGGGGTGTGAAGCAGATTAATTTGTATGAGTGTTACTTGGGAGGCTGATGGTAACCGCGTAGGGAACGCAGCTCCCAGACCAGTCTGTGGCCTCCTCCGGATGTCAAACTTGGTAAGCCAGTACCATGAAGACAGCCACAGCAGTCGCGTTAGCAGTTGTCGTTGTGACTACAGCCAGGCCAGCACACATTCGTACATCCCTTCAAAACACATGCTGAGAACTCCATTGCCCAGCACTCACGGAAGCTCGCTTTCATACAGTTGTCGAAGGCAGGACTGACACCATGACATTTGCCCTCGCAGCGCTTGCGTGGAGCATCTGCTTGCCAGTCGGAACAAAGAAAGCAGCCCTTCGAGTACTGGCACAGGCTACAGCAAGCCCGCAGATGCAAGCACACCTGCGACTGGCTCACTTGCAATATTGCCGCTGTGCTTGAGTGAGGGGACGAGACGTCTGCCCTGCACTGCGTTTGACACTATCAGGATACCGTCTAGGCTGCCTCTGTAGCCAGAACACGCTGTGTGAAATTGGAACACCCAAATTTGCATAAAGTCCTGTAGTCAACGAACAGATGGGCAGGGACCCATCTGCTACCTGCGCCCTGGTAGTAATCCTTAGGCCATGGGCGTCCAACATGGTTTGCAAAACACAGGCTGCCGCAGGCATACTTCAAGATATTCCCTGACTGGGCTCCTCCCGCAGCACGATGTAGCTGAACGCTCGAGTGATCACTATGTCTGGACGAGGGGGAGCTCCAAGCCTTGAGCAGATTCGGAGGAACAAGGACAGCAAGAGTGATGCAAAGCCACCCCAAACGCCTGGAGCGCTTGAAGAGGAGGACGAGCCGAAGCACCATGGGGGCAGCTTTAGGTGAGCAGCTCCCTGCATGAACGCAGGTCTCTGGGAACCATGTTGCATATTGGTACACAGATTGCAGAATATCTGCCACCAGAAGACACAAGAGGGAACGTGATGAGATGCCCAGTGCACCGCTGACCTCGACCACTACTCGAGGATGGAGAGCATGTGAGAGCAAAAAGTTTAGACAACACTTACTACGACCAGTACTGTGACAGCTGCCCTTGTCTTGTTAAAATGTAGGATATACATGCAGAACAAGAATGCAAAGCTCCAGGAGCAGTTTGAAGAGCTTGGCGACAGGCAGCAGGCCAGCAACCTGTTTGCAGGCGTGTCCATACACGTCAACGGGTACACAGTTCCCTCACAGCAGGTCTGTGAAGCGGTTTCCTGGCACCTGTTGGCAATTCCTGTTGCAGGGTCGCCTTAAGTTGTAGCCCTGCCATACAGGAGTGCAGGAAAGTATCATAGGAAAGGTAACCCAGTTGCCTTGTATGGTTTTATGAGCTTTTTTTCACAATCCTCCTGCCATTTCATTGTGGGGTTGCCGGGCCCTGCATCCTTCCCATCATATAGCAATAAATGTTGTCGAATCGAAAGTTTCGGTTCAATTGATTCCTTGGCGGTATAGGGCTCACTGCACTGAAGCAGCCAAAACAGGCGTCATAGGCAGCCAGCCTACTAGCCCCGTGCCCTGCAGGAACTGAAGCGCTTGATGGCGCTGCACGGAGGTGGCTTCCAAATATATCCAACCCGCTCGAATATAACCCACATCATCTGCAGCAACCTGCCTGATGCTAAGGTCAAGCATTACGAGCGCGAGAGGTGGGCATCAGCGGCGCATGCAGTGCTGCCGACTGGGATGTATTGGCCATGAGGGCTAACCAGCTGCGGTATGGGACTGGGCGGCATTTGCTGAAGCCGAGCGGATTGTTTCCGGCGCCATACATTGGGATTGGAGGACGGCATGGTGATTCAGTGCATTAAGATGCGATTCGTCGGTTGTTGGCAAGTGCAACCCCATCCTTTACGCTGGGTCATTCTATTGCGCAGGAACCCAACCCCTGTGGTGCGGCCAGAGTGGATTGTTGACAGCCTAAACGCTGGGGAGGTCTTGCCGGTAGGGAGCCTCCATCATGTCATGCATGCCTTTATCTGGCACAAGTCTTGTTTCACCTGTGCCTGGAGATCACACGCTCCTTGCTATGCCCGCCTGTTTGTTGAGTCTGCTCATCAGTGCACCTGCGGGGACTAAACAGCAACCTGACTCTTACCTCCCGTGTCCAAAGTTGGTCTCTCCGCACTTGCTGACACTAGGCGACTCCTCCATCGTGCGCCTTACCTGCCTTGTGCAGATCCAGCCATATGTTCTCTGGCAGCTACGGGACGCCCCAGGCCAAAAGACTCTCTTGGGCTTCCGGAAGCCTGAGGCACGAGCCCTGCCGCCCTCAGCAATCTACGGCGCAGCCATTGACAGGTCTGCTGGGGAAGTACCATTTTCCAATAGGCACCAGGACCATGCCAACCTCCAGGGTGCACTGGACCTACCCAGTCTTGCGGAGCGTGCCAGGGCAGAGCCACTAGAAGCTGCAAGTGTGCAGCATGGGGAGCCGGCGGGGGACCAAGGCAGCCAGCGTCACCATGACCAGCAGCAACAGCAGCAGCATGGCCAGCAGTTTGAGGAGCAGCATGTCCAGCAGCACAACCAGCAGCAGTCCCCAGCGTCTCCCTGCCCTCCTCCAGGCCAAGGGCTGTTACCTGCTTTCATTGAAGCACCTGCGCCGTCCCACCTGGTCCAGGGGTTGCCGCAAGAGCAGGGGACCCTCCCACCCCCCCTGATACGGCAGCCATTAACGCTGCATGATAAGCAAAACGAGCTCCTCGCTAGGGGACATGCTGCTGCTGGGACAGCAGCAATAGATGAGATGGAGGAGGCACAGCGATTGGCAGGTGATTGCGCCTTGCCCCTTGGGGTCCATTACAGCCTGCTGGCCCTCCCAGCAGCCCCCTATCGACTGCTTTGCCCTGTGAGAGTCGCTGCGGGCTTGTGCCATCCTTACATGCCTGCGATACAAGGCCGGCGCACCTGGTTGTTGCATTAGGGAGGTTGTGCATGAAACTGCTTTTAGCGAGTTCCTGGTTTTGGCTGCCGGTGTTGTATACATCAGTTGCCTTGGTTGCTTGACATCTTGCACTGGACACCGCTAGAGCATCCTACAAGGGGCGCTGGGGGGTTTGTCTCTGTGGGGGCTTGCCTCACTCCTCCCCTTGTGTTTTAGGTTACAGACCACATATATTGTGCAACATGTACTACTCTCCAACGCCATAACTGACAATGCACGCTGTGCTGTGCTGGGTGCAGCCCGTATGCGCGCTGAGTGTGACCTGCTGCGAGGCGCCCCTAAGTCCACCAAAGACGACCCCAACTTCATGGAGTCGTTCTACAAGTCCTCGCGCTTGCACTTCATAGGTGGGTGCTGTGCTTGGCCCAACAAGCCACTGCTTGGCAGCCAGCTCCCGCAAGGGCAGGGTAGGGTAGGGTCTGCTTGAGCGGCGCCAGGCCAGGGCCAGCTTGTCGGCTGTTGGAGGGGCCGCAGGCGGACTTGCAGGCCTGGAAACTCAACTATCTGTGGAGGCCAGCGCTGCGCACGACAGCCTTACCCAAGAAAAGGCGATGCACTCCCTTCACACGGCCGCTTGGCGTGCTTTCAGGCACTTGGAAGGCAAGGCTGGAGTCCTTGATGGCGACTGTGGCGGTAGACTCCCCAAGGCCGACGCCCCCAGGGCCCATGGCCCGCCAGAGAGCCATCCTCCATATTGACATGGTGCGTCGGTGGGGGGTGTTGGCATGGTTGCAGACACCTAGACCTTTGCGTTTGGCCTGCCTGTATTGTGCTCCTCGGCTCTAGCCAGTTAGGCAGGAGCTTGGAGGGAATTTTTCGATGTGGCCTAGATGCTGCTATATTGTTCTTAGTAGTCAAGTATGGGTGACGCTGCTGTGTGGCACCTGGTACGATGCGAAAGAGGGCGCTTTGAGCTTTTAGTAAGGGCATCTGCTGCCACATGGGCCTGCAGGCAGGGCGAGCAAGGCCTACTAAGACTTTGCTATTTACTTACCTAATGCTTCACAGGCAGAGGTTGCCACAGAGGTGACCTCGCGCCACTCGCCAGGAACCCTTGTGTGTGTCTGTGTTGCAGGACTGCTTCTTTGCCTCGGTTGCGGAAGCCAGCAACTCTCTGTTCAAGGGCAAGCCACTGGTGAGAGATGTGTTACACCGCCTGCTGAGCCTAGTTGCACAGCTGCTATTCAAACATCAGTGAGGGCGCTCAGTGTATGGATGGTGTGTTAGGTGGATTGAAATTAGGATCGCTCACTTAGTTATTCCACTCACCTGGCGCTTGCTTAGATCTTGAGCAGCGCAACCAGGCAGTGGGCAAGTTTGGGTTGTAGTATATAATTGAACATGGTGGCGAGTAGTATAGTATCAGGAATGAAATGCGTCATGTGCTAAGACTTGGGACGTGCCTGCTCCGCAGGCTGTGTGCCACTCTGCGAGCGCCAAGGGGACTGGGGAAGTGTCATCAGCAAATTACGAGGCTCGCAAGTGAGGCGGCTGTTGCATGTCAGCTTGCCAGCTTTTATGGCTGGGGTAGCTGCCTCTAAGTGCAGGCTGTGCGACTGTGGCACCACAACATGGCAGGATTGTTTGGCAGCATCCGTTTTATGCATGCAGCTGCTGTCAATGCAGTCAGTTTGGCCTGGGTTGATGGGGCGCTCGATTGTCCCAAAGCTGTTGTGGATGAAATCTGCTATCTGCAAATCTGCAATCTGAAACAAATCTGAAGGCCGTTGCACAACTGTGTGCAGGTACGGCGTGTCTGCCTCCATGTTCATTGCTAGGGCTAAGGAGCTGTGCCCCCAGCTGATAGTGGTGCCTTATGAGTTTGACAAGTATGAGGAGGCGTGTGAGCAGGTATAATGCCTGCAATACCCCCGGACATTATTAGTAGTATTGATTGATTGATTGATTGTCAGTGGTGCAGTAGGCTCCGCTCCAGGCAAGCATGGCGATGGCCCAACCATCAATGGGCTTCCCAAGGCGGCTCTGCTTGTATGGTGGATCCAAGGTTGGCAAGGTGCTTTACTTGTGGTGTGGCTGGGAGGGGGATCAGGGGATGTATGTAAGCGGGCCGCAGCTGTGGGTAAGTGTTTGAGGCCGCCCAGTGCAGAAGTGCAGCCGCTAGGGTGCCCTCCTGTAGGGCACCCGGAGACCCGTGACCGGTTGCTGTGATCCATGCCTGTCTGGCAGACGCTTTCATGAAAGGGGCCGCCTGGAGGCAGGTTGACGCGGGGGTTTGCATGGGTTGAAGAAGCGGTCACCTGGACTGGTGCAATGAGTCATGAGAGTTGTCCCCTGTGTTGCAGGTGTACCGGGTCCTGCTCAAGTACAGCTCATGTGTGCAGCCTATTAGCTGTGACGAAGCCTTCGTGGACGTCACAGGTGCGTGCGCCCAAAGACTGCACCCACCACCCTAAGCCTTCTGCCTGGCATGTGCCGTTGTGCGCAATCCCACTGGCATGCCGCGGCTCCGACGAAGTGGCAAAACCGGCCAGGAGCAGTGCAACATTGCCGCTCCGTCCATGTACCTGCTTGAGCCCAAACACTGGGTGCTGTTATGCATCGTAAGCCCTGCCTCCTCCTGTCCTTTCTTCTCTTAGGCCTGGGCGATCCGCAAGAGATTGCTGCCAAAATGCGGGGTGACATCGAAGCCGCCACCGGCTGCACTGCAAGTGCCGGCATCGGCCCAAACCTGCTGCTGGCGCGGCTGGCCACCAAGCGGGCCAAGCCCAACGGCCAGTTCTTTGTGGGGCCGAAGGAGGCCCGCAGCTTCCTGGCAGTGAGTAAGGCTGGGCAGGCACGAACCACAGGGATTCCTGCCTAAAGTGCAGGCAAGGAAAAGTGCTGCCCTGCCATCCGGGATGAGGCTGTCCCACCAGGCACGCACCCCTACGCATACCGCAGGGCTGGTGTGGTTGCCCAGAAACAGCGCCCATGCCCGCAGACCATGCAGCCCATGCACATGCCCTAGGGCACACCTCCTGGTCCATGTTGTTTCGTGTCAATAGTATGGGGGAATGAGGGGTCCACTTGGCCATGCAGGCCCAGGCTGTCAGTGCCCTGCCAGGTGTGGGCTACCAGACAGCGCATAAGCTGAAGGATGCAGGGCTGGAGCTGGTCAGCGACATTCAGGTGATGCCACCTGCCCACGGTGCCAAGCCATTGAGCCTGTGGAAGCAGTTGCACTTGTGCTGAAAGGCGCAGAGCTGGAGCTGGTCAGCGACACTCAGGTGGCGCCTCCACCTACAGTGGCAGCCTTGGGTCTGTGAGAGCAGTTGCACTGTGTTCCAGCCGCATGGGGCGCGCTGGGGCAGCTGACTCACCGCTCCTGCTCGCTGCTGACAGAGCACGGCCTGGGGTCTGGGCCAAGCAGCTGCAATGCATGGGCAGCGCTTCCTTGCGACAACTGAAGTAGGCCCTGCGCCATGCTAGCCGCCTAGCTGTCCCTAGGTGCATGCGCTTGTCCAGGAGCCACGCAGCCCCCAAAGTGTGTTCTTACCGCCCTGGTGGTGTGCAGGGCCAATCAAAGGACACGCTGCAGCAGCTGCTGGGGAACAAGTCTGGCGCCCTGCTGTGGGAGTTTGCGCAGGTGACTTCCAGCGGTCAAGCTTGCAATGTGTCAGCAAATGGGGACACATCAATAAATAAGTATTAGATGAGATAAATGAATAAACACGCCCAGCTGCAGCTGAGCGTCGGGTGATGAAGGGGAACACCCACAGACGCCTCTTCGACGGCTTGGTGTGATTGTGGGGGTGGAGCTGTCCCCTGGTAGTTGTGGTGACATGTCAACAGTCCAGGCGTCCACAGCCACTGGGTGCCCATGCGGTGCATAAACCATGGCACTTTGCACTTTGCAAGGGAAAGTAGTGCAAGGGCTCCGGGCTGTGAGGCTGGGCAACCTTGAGACAGGGTGCCGGGAACTGCAGTTGCCGAGCTTATAGGCCGCCTGCCCTGGCCGGCTGGGTGCAGGGGCGCGACTCCCGCGAGGTGGAGCCGCCCAAGGCCCGGAAGAGTGTCGGGGCAGAAGTGAACTGGGGGATCAGGTAAGGGATTAGGTGAGGTATCAAGCTGGCCCAGGACCTGCTTCGCTGCCCCCTCCCTTGGCCTGTGCACTTGCATAGATTGGTTGTCTTGTAGGGGCATGCACCTTCGGTGGGAGACAGCAGACATGTCATAGCAACTTGGCTGCATGCAACCGAAACAACCATGAGAGCGGCGGCCCCCTGCCTACCACATCCCTTAGGTGTGTCGATGGCTGCATGCCTTACCACCAAGCGACACAAGGTACTAAATTGTAGGCAGGGGTGGTTGCCATCCGGAATATGACATTACTGGGATTTGTGGGAGTGCAGGTTCACTGACGATGAAGAGGCGGCCAAGTTTGTGGATGGCCTGGCCGGCGAGGTGCACCAGCGGCTGAGTGCAGCTGGCGTGCGGGGGCGGACCATCACCCTGAAAGTGAAGCGGCGGAAGGAGGTACGGGCATGTCACTGGTGGCAGGCAATGGGAACAGAAGGGTGGTTGGGGTGGATTGTTTATGACAGGACTGGATGCTGTTATGCCCTGAGATGTTCATATGTCCTGAGCCGTGCCCAAGTTGGGTTGTTATGACCTTGAGGCTGTTTCGTCCGTTTGGAGGACTGCAGCTTGGGCTGTGCTGTTGCTAGGTGTGAGGGAGGGACGGTGTCAGGGTGGTGCAGCGTGAGGGCTGGGTCGGTGTGAAGGGGGCACAATTGCGCTATTGTTGCTGCATGCCCGTAAGGTGCCGGGGTGGCCTCGCTGCAAGAAGCGACAGCTGTTCCTAGTTTCTCTTCCACTACTTCACCACCATGTTAAGCAGACATATAGAACACCATTTCTGCGTCTCTCTTGGTGTGTCAGGGCTATGGGCAGCCTAGCAAGTTCCTGGGCTGCGGCGTTTGCGACAACCTGAGCCGCAGCGTCACCCTGGCCCGCTTCACCGACAGCAGCGAGGAGCTGGCGCGCTGTGCACGCGACATGCTGCGCGCGCTTCGTGTGCCACCGGAGGATATCCGGGGAGTGGGCCTGGCGGTGAGTGGGGCATGGCGCAGCGCTTGCCCGCCAGGCGGCACCCGCGCCTGTGGCGCCTGCTAGCCCTCTTAACCCTAAAGAGGATAGCTGGGACGCTGTGGGTGTAACATGCTTCATCCTTTGCACTGTAGCCTTCATGACTTCCAAGGAGCGAGCTTGGTGATGAAGGCTGTAGCCCACCAGTGGACGGTCAAGGCTTGTGCCTGCTCGCCTGCTGCAACTTACTGTGCCAGGTGGTGCCAGTTGGCCTGTCTTGGCCCTGGAAACTCCTGTTGGTTCTATTGCCGCCCCGGTAAAACTGGACAGCAATGTTGACCCCGCTAACAGCCCCAGCGGTGAGGTAAGGCGACTTTATGGATGCTCCCGACCAAGGGAGATACGCTTATTCTCTGGCCTTTCTTGCGCAGGTGTCCAGGCTTGACAATGACACTGCCTCTGCTGCCGCCAAGCCCAACGCCCCAGCACCTGCCAAGCTGGTTGCCCGCCCCCCTTCCCGGTTCGACCCGGACGCGCCGCACCCCTGGGCCGCCTTCTGGCAGCAGCAAGACCCCAAGCAGCGGCCGGGGTCGCGTCCGGTATCTCCTGAACAAGGCGGCCGCCTGCAGCCCCAGGGAAAGCAGCAGCAAGAGCAGGGGCAGCAGCAGCAGCAGCAACTGTGTCAGGCGGCACCCGGACGTCATACCCGACTGGCGCCTGATGTGCAGCCCGTCTTTGCAGGGCCGCGTGGCGCCTTGCTGGGTGCTCCTGGCCTGGATACCTCTGTAGAGCCGGCGCTTGCCGGCAGGGATGATGCTGCAGACGGTGGCAGCATGGGTTGGGAGGAGGGGAGCCAGGCGGGAGAAGGCAGTGGTGGTACCCACCCGTCACAAGTGGATGAACAGCAGGGGCAGCGGGTGGTGCGACGGTCACTGAAGGAGGACAGCCGGCTGGTTCGTGAGGTGGTTAACCCTGGTGATGCCCTGACAGAGCGTGACTCACCGGCCGGCGAGGGTCGGCGCACTCCTGCGGTCGACCAACTGCAACAAGCGGCGGCGCAGGTGGGAGCGGCGGCCGCGGCAGCAGCGACTCCAGCAGCGCTAGCGGCAGTGGCGGCTGGAGTGGTGGTGAAGGCAAGCGAAGAGGAGCACCTTCGTACTGCCGAGCAGCATCGGCGCCTGCTAGCCCGCTACGAGGGGACCACCCTGACCCAGATAGACGCTGCCGAGCTGGAGGGCCTTCCCTACTCCGTGCAGCGGCAGCTGATAGCAACGCTGCCCAGAACAAGCGCAGAGGCCCTGGCTCGGCAGCAAAAGCAGCGTCAGCAGCAGCAGCTGGGTGGGAGTGACCGACATGGAGATGCGCCTAGCAGCAGTGACCCCGAGCATGAAGCCAGCATGCCAGTGGCGAGCCCACGTGTAGCGCAGCTCAGATCAGCAGCAGGTGCAGCTGCGGAAGCAGCAGCGGGGGAGGCAGCCAGCTCTCCAGGGAACCCTGACGCGGAGGAGCGAGGGGGCGGTCCAGCTGCTGGACACCCTCCCAGGTCACCCCCGTGGGGGCAGCCAGGCAGTGGGGTCGACAGCCCCATTCAAGCCCTGCCCTCCTTCTCTCAGCTGGACCCATCAGTGTTGGACGCCCTGCCGCTGGGCTTAAAGCGAGAATTGGAGCGGGCCTATGGTGAGGCCCGGGAGTGGCGAGCTGTGCTGTTGGTTCTCGACGGTCATCACCACGGTTGGCATAACAACGTTGGAGGCTCACAGGCAACCTATGGTGTGCCTCTGCTGAAACCACAGCCCACCTGCATTGCCCTGACCTGCAACGCTTGTGCAGCGGAATGACTAGCCTAACCGACACCTCATGCCTTGCAGGCATCAGCAAGCCGCTGCGCTCGCCACCTGGCCACAAGCCCAAGCGCGGGCGCCCCGCCCAAGCAGCCTCCTACCCCCGACCGGTGCCCAAGCGGCAAAGGCTGGAGAGCTTCCTAAGCCACGCCAACCCGCCCCCGGCGCTGTTCCAGCAGCCTGTGCAGCCACCCGGCCAGGGCAGCGGTAAGGCAGCCAGGGCGCTGCAGGAGCACTCCATACAGGCGGCCCCAGCAGCAGCCAACCGGGGCGCAGCAGCTGTGCCAGCACCTGCTGTCCCTGGTCCGTCTGCCGCAAGAGCAGTAGTGACAGCAGCAGCAGCAGCCAGTGGAAAAGCAGCAGTTCCATCGACAGCCGCCGCAGCAGCTGCAGCCGCCCCCAGCAGCCTCTCCCAGGTTGATCCGGAGGTGCTTGACGAGCTGCCCGCTGATGTGAGGCGGGAAATCCTGGCTCAGCTGACGCCAGGGGGGCTGCAGCGTTGGCGCAAGCGGCACAGGTCTGGCGGAGGGGCACCCGCGCCCTCCCGCCTGGGATTGCCAGGTTCTGATAGAGCAGCCACAGGCACAGCAATCCCAACAAGAGCTCTGTCAGGTGAAGGCGAGGAGGGCTACCAGCAAGGCCAGGTGGTGGGGGACTTGCAGCGGGGCCAGCAGTGTTCATGGCACGAAGGTTTTGGGCCAGCACGACAGCACCAGCTGGAAAGCCTGCCAGAGGCAATGCAGCGGTGGCTTGGGGCGCTCTCGGACCAGAACCCTAGGCAGTTCCCACCGACAGCATGCCAGCTGGGGCCAGCTTTGGAGGCAAGCTTGAGGGGCCTGGAGCAGCAGCAGGGCCTGCTCCAGGGCGGTCCTGGGCAGCCGCAAGAATCTGGGAGCCCGGCGAGCTGTAGCAGCGCAAGCCAGCACGACGCCTGCAGTGGTGGCGTCGGTGATGGCTCGGCCTCGCAAGGGGGGGGAGTTGACAATGGGGGAGCTGCTGCCTCGCGTGAGGTGCTGTCTCTGGCAAGCGTGGGGGGAGCATCACCCGACGCACGAGCCGCCACACACCTGGCAGCAGATGCGCCGGCTGCTGCTGCTGGCGCCACCGCCACCGCTGCCCCTGTAGCTGTAGCTGCAGCAGAGCGATTGCAGGCTATTAATGCGCTAAGCGAGGGGTTGGTAGAGGGCTGCAGTTGGTTAGTGGCAGGGCGCTTGGACGAGCTGCGGGGCTGCCTGCAGGCGGTGCTGCTGCAGGGCAGGCGCCGTGCCTGGTTTGCCAAGCATGCTGAGGCGGTGGTGCGCAGCGTGCAGGGCATGGTGCAGCAGGAGCATGGGTGGGAGCTGCGCCTTGACAGCTGGCTGGACGGGGGTTGAGGGCTGGCTGGATGCCGTGATGCCCGTTTGACGTGCGCTTTGGCTGCTGACAGACATAGCTTTTTGGTTATTGCTGGCCGCCTTGTGGGCTTGCTACGTCAATGTTTGCTATGGCTGCCTTGATTGCATGATGCCTTGTCTGGCCTGGTATTCATACCACAGGTCACACCCCATATGCTGGGAAACGCTGAAAGCAGGCAGGTTCTCACAGCATGCCTTGCATGCCGCACTAACAATAAAGATGCTGCACACTTCCTAAGTCTGTATACACACGCTTCAACAAACGCACCAACTAACCTCTTGTGTCCACAGCCTCTTGCGTGCAGTCAGTGTACATCAACCTCCCTCGCGAGCCCAGACTGTCACCAGAACGTGCAAACAACCCACTTGAGCTCAACGCAGCACGCTCGTAAACGCAAGACAAAAGCCTGATAACTCTACCGAAAATGTAGTACACAGAAACGGCTGAAGTAAGGCGCCCACCACACATGCCAAATCCAGCAGCAGCAGAGCGCCAAACATGCAGTGTCATGAGACAACCACTAACACTGAACATGCATGACAACACAGTGGCGAACACAGGTATAGGAGGTGATATCAGCTCAATATCAGAGAAGAAGGGATGCCACAGCTCAGTATCAGCCAACCCAAGGAGCCATGCGGTTCAACTTTCAAAGGCTCTGCGCTTGCCTATGTAGGAAGTGACTAACGTACACATCACAAGCAAGGTAAGATCCCCGGTATCAGCTCTCCCCCCATGCACAGCCGCCCCTCCCACCTCTCGCCCCGCCGGCCAGCACCCGCATGCCTGTGGGCTCATGCGCTCTTGAAGGCCATGCGCAGCGCCCCCAGCAGCCCGCTGTGTGAGAGCCCCGCCACCACCTTGGCCACTGACAGTGGCAGCTTGGATGTGTTGGGCGGCATGGGGTGGATGCCGCTTGTGAAGGGAGTCCGCACCACGGTCTTCTCTGGGTGGTCAAACAGGTAGGTGTTGTGCACACCGCCTATCCCTGACCCCACATCCTGCAGGGAAAGGAGGAACGATTTTCGTGGGAGCTCCACAGCCGCTTAGCAGGAAGGGCAGGCTGGCCGGCATCTGCTTGCGTGCAAGAGCTAGAAGTAGCCAGCCGAGGCATGCTGCTAGGATGGGCCGGTCCCTAACCCCACGGGCACCAAAATTCTGAAAGGAGGGCAGCAAGAGCCAAATAAGCAAAACCCTCAACTCCTGCCTTGCCATCTAATTCGGTTCCATACTAGATCCACACAGACGCCCATGCGCACCTGGAGAGTCTGATCCCCTTGGAAGGCGCCCCAGTGGCCCGGCATCACCAGGTACCCCACCAGCGACCATGAGTTGAGGACCACGCTGCCGTAGCGCAGCGCGTCCAGGGCAGCCTGCACCGCCGCCGCATGCTGCCTCTCGGTCTCCGGGTGCACGATGAGAGAGCAGGAGAGGGTGCCCCAGATGTCCTCATTGGCCGTTCGCACCGCCTCCTGAAGATAGGCTTCCTCCAGGGACTTGCCTGGGCCAGGCTGGCAGGGCACCTACAGCAGGCCAGGCCGGACGATCAAGGCAAGGGGCATGCAAACACAAGCTTTTGCACTCAGTGTCCGCGTGGGACGCAGCTCTGCGCCCTTGAGTGCAGAAGTGGGTGGGGGCATGGGCTTAAGTCCTCCCCCGGCCAGCCCGCCGCAGCACGTGTGCTTTACTAGGACGCCCCCAAAAAGAGCACCCATTAACAAGTACCGACCTTGGCGAAGGTGACGATGGGGGCGAACGGCTCGACCTGGAAGGCATATTCCTCCTTTCCATTTGCCGGGAAGCGGTCCAGCACATTGACCAGCGTGGGTAGCACCTCACCGCAGGGCTGCGAGGGGTCTGCCGGCCGGCCGGCCACCGGCTCAGCAGTGGGGTAGCGCTCCTTGAACGCAGCATACCTGTGGGGGCAGAAGCCGGCCGTGGAGAGCAATGCGCACAGCAAACGCAGTCACGCATCATCCATTCACAGGTTCTCGTGCAGGTCGTGAGCAAGTCAAGGAGCTCAGCTTCATGCGCCTGTTCTCAGAGCTAGCCAATTGATCAGCAGCACGCCTGGAGCTACTTGTCTGCCTGCCAGCAGCACAGGGAACAGCTACAGGAGCTACTGCTGAATATCATGTGCAGCATGCTACATGCGCGCCCGCTGCCAACACACTAGCTGGGCGCGGCGGCGCCTCACCTGTCCCTCATCCCAGGGTAGTATGGGTTGGGCAGGGGGTAGCTGGCCAGCTCCTGCTTGACCTTGCCAATGAAAGCATCACCCTGGTCCCAGCCGTCTGCCAGCAGTATCACCTGCAGTACCACCGCATGCGCGGTGACAGTTTGCTGGTTAAGGGGTCGCGGATTATCGGTGCAGGTAAGGTGGAAAGGAGCCGCCGCAAGGGGAAGCAATTCACGGGGTAGGGTCTACGGCCTCCTACCTGCCCCCGAGTGCTGCAGCCAAGCAGTGCCCTTCCTGCCCTCCACCCACGGCTTTGGAATCGGGGAAGCCTTGGGAATACTTCAACCCTGGGCACTCCAGAAGCGTCACACTGGTGCTCCATCACCTCTTCAGGTGCAGTCATGGTGCACACTCTACCACCCACCCGTGTACCCACCGGTCAGGTGGCTTACAAGACAACCAAGGGTAGTCATCCACCCAAGCCCGCCAAGCCACCGCAGGAGCAGCCGCGCATCGACTGGACAAGCTTCTTTGGTTGCCGACGGAGCCCGTCAACAGGTGAGATGCATGTTCAGGGTGTGAACAGGTCAAGCCCCTCATGAGAGTTTTTGAACAGCTGGATGTGAAAGCCCTGACCCTCACCCACCCATGCCCACGCATTGGAATGGTTTTGTGTCCCTTAGTCAATTCTGTACCTTGGCAGCCAGGCAGTTGCAGGAGCAGTTGTTGAGCACCGCCTGGGCCAGGGCCTTGGCATGGTGAGTCAGCTCAGCCTCCGTCCAGGGCCCAGGCACCACCAGCCAGGGGGTCACACAGCCCAGCTCACTGGTAATGGGGACCTGCAGCAAACACACACAACCACACTGTATGGAAACGGCGGCCACTGGTAAGCGCCTGCGGCACCACAAGCCAGCGAGTCACGCACACCAGCTCACTGCTGACCGGGTTTCCACACCAGGCTGTGAGGTGAATCCTGGATTTATTATGATGATGAGTGAGGCGCAGGCGGGGACGGGCGACCCATCCAGCTGGCGCATGGCGGCCGGGTCAAGGGCACCCTAGATGAAATGGCGTGGGAGGTACAGAGACTGGGTGGCCGTAAGCAATATTATATGAACTAATATCGTTCGTGCGGCCAAATGGAGACCCTGCTTCTACACATCGCTCACTTCAAAAGGGTGCCATTCCCTGCTCCCCTCACCTCCCGCATCCCCATGCTCCTGCAATAGCCTGTGTACCCCCGCTACACAGCACCATCCCACCTTGAGCAGGGGGTCATTCCGTGCTTTCCTCCCCTCCTGCTCCTCCCGCGGCCCCCACACAATCGCGTCGTGCGTGGCCGTGCCCCCCGTCATGCACACGCAGTCAGCCAGCGGGTGGTACACCAGGTGCTTTGTGGCCTCCACCCCGCACAGCACGCTGCCAAAGAAGCCCCGCCGGGCCAAGGGGGCCAGCACATGGTCGATGTAGGGCGCCACGGGCGCCTGCAGGAGGGGGACGGGACGATGAGTGTAAGGCGCATGTGGCAGACACACTGTGACAAGGTGGCCAGGAACGGGCCAGCGGCTCCACCACCCCACTGAAGTGGCATCTCTAGATATTCTTGGGATTCCTTCTGAGCCACAGGCACCTGGGCAAGGTTAGGTCAACCGACTGGCGCTCTGCGCGTGCCAGCCCAGTCATGCGGACTGCTGCCTACTAGTAACCCTGACAGGCGTACCTCCTGGACAAGCAGGAGGCACTGGAACCACATCCCACAGGTAGACGCAACTGTTGATACCCATGCACTCCCCAAGCAGAGGTGGGGATGACACCCTTGCACACCCGCTCGCTGCCCATGCCGTGCTCCCCATCCTGCGAACCATGCCACTCACGCACCACCCTGTCCGCTCTCAAAGAGGTAGTGCAGGGCTTCGCCTCGCTGACAACATGCACGGACCTGAGGGGGGGGTGGTACTTGAGTGCGACCACCGTCCCTTCACAAAGAGCACGTGCAGGGGTTGGCCTCCCACACAACTTGCATGCACCTGGATGGGGTGGTACTTGAGCGCCACCACCGTCCCCTCAACGAACAGTTGGTGCAGGGCGTCCAGCAGCGACAGGAACTGCTGGTTGCCGGCCCCCAGCGCCACGCATACCCGCCCCTCCTTGCTTCCTGCGCGAGAGGGAGAGCAGGGCTGGGAGCGTGCTAGGGAGACGCACAGGCGCTGCACATCCAACAAATACGCATCGGCACGACGGTATTGAGCCCGGCGGTTCACCAACCCGCAATATTTGTTATCCCAGGCACCTTTCCTGCCTGCGGGCCTGCAGCGAAGGGCACGATTAGGGTGGCACCACACCAGCAGCCACCCTAAACAGAGCCAGACCTTCAGCTAAACACACCTGCCTGACGCACCTGATCTGTAGAACTCCCCCTGAGTTGCCGCGCAGCCGGGGCGCAGGTACAGCTCCGCCTGAACCCCCGCCGCCCCCAGGGGGTTCAGCTTGCTCTCCTTGAACCCCCACGGGAACACCTTGGCCACCGTCTGTCCACTGGGCGCCTGCCGCATGGGCGGGGCGGGGAAGGCGCCGGTTTTCTGGTAGGTGATCAAGGAGGCTATGTAGCCGTCGATTGCCAAAGTGACAAGGACCACGGTGGCTACAAGCTCTTGAGCGACGGCCTCCTGCGAGGCAAGGGTGATGCATTGGGGGCTCATGATCAGCAAAGACTGCAAGGCTGTAGGCAACCAGGGCACCAAGGCGAAGGGGCAGGAGGCAGCTGGGTGCACGCCTGGCATGACAGGGCTAGCAAGGCTCTAGGGGGCACCACACCCGGGCCGCTGTTGTACCTCCCGTCCTGCCAGCCCAACACTGAATGACAAATTGGAAGTGCGCTTACCCTTGCCCATGCTTCCGCAGCCACCAGCCACTTCCTGCAAGGAAGAGGTCAAACCACCTTACCTCTCCTGCCTCCTTCTTCACTTGTTGGGCGCTGGCTGTTGCCCACGCCAGCGGCTGGTCCAGCACACGGGCCTTGACTTCTTTCAGCAGGGCCAGCTTGGCAGGCACAGGCAGCGCCGCCCACTCAGCCTTGTGGGCAGCAAGGGTGTCCATCAGCCTATCGATCTTTGTCGTCTCAGCCACCTGCACAGCTTTCTGAGATCACCTCACAGATGGTACGAGAGATGGTAGCTTTCTGAGATCAGCAGTATGGGGGCCAGGTTCGCCTTCACAGGCTCCTTTTATTGAGTCAGGGAGTCGGCCAAGCGTCTTCCTTTGCAAAGTGCGGCTCACATCCGGAGAGCCCTTCGTTGCCCCAGAGGGTGCGTCAGGCATCGTCACTGCCTTGCTGGTGGCACCCCTTCTAGGCTCAGCAACGGGCCAGTGCAAGCGCTGATGACTTAACCGCCTGGCTCTGACGACAAGGTTTCGGGTGGGTACGGTAGCCCAGACGTGTAGCTGCTTGGGTATGGAAGCTGATATCATGATCACTTAGGGACCCAGCTGAACCATGCCCTACCACCACCTTTACTGTAAGCTGTTCCAACACGAGGGTGTAAAGGGCGGCGGACAAGCGGATGCTGTGGATCAATCCCTCAAGTGGTTGTGTGTGGCCAGCTAGGGCGCACAGCAGAGCGCCGGCGGGTGCCGCAGGATGACTGGGCAACCGAAGGACAGCAGGGGTTGTTCCCAGCATGGCGTCACACTGCCTGCACTGGCCAGCATGCGCCTTCAGACTACACAGCTGCGCCAAGAATAGTGCACAGGATTGTGATTTTCCACTCTGGAGGTTGGCCACGCTTTGGCCCAGCCTCCTCTTAGGTAGCCCGGTTGGTGCCAAGCCCCTGGTGCTTCCCGCCGTGCGCTTGCCAACTGGTTGCAAATCCAGGCAGTAGGAGCCTGTAGTTTGGGGTCATTGCGCTGAGCCTCCAACCTCTGGGTGACCCAGATGAGCAGTTGTCTCTAGGGCCTGCTGCCGTCTGCTCCTGGTCCGCTTCAGCTGTTGACCACAGTGCTATCAAGGCATTTGCTGCCCATCCTTCACAAGCAGCATGTCATGGCAACCCTTGCAGGGCCTGCGCGTTCTATCACAAGAAGCATTGGCCCGCCCGCGGGCCCCGCTTTTAAGTCCGTGTCGAAAGGGTTGATAGCAGGCTGGGCATGAGGGCCAACCTGCTAGGTTTCAGGATGGCTGAGCCCGCGGCCAACATGGCGGCCTGTGAAACCCTCGATTAATCAACACAAAACTTGGCCGAAGGTTGTAATATTCTTATCCGCTTGGGCCGCTGCCCTGCCTGCGCATGGCTCTGGCTACATGTGAGTGCATCTCACACCACGCGTCCTAGATCAGCTGATGTCATGATCACAGTGGCTGAAGCAGGGCAAGCAGGTCCTCTGGACTTCTGCCTATCATATAGCTGCTTTTGACGCCCCCGCCCTCAGCAGCTGCCAGCTGCCGCACACGCTCCTCCACCAGCTCTGGCGGTGCCGCCTGGCGATCAAGGATGTTGCAGGCTATCTCCACGCCTGCATGGCAATCTCCACCCAGCTGCAGTGGACTTGTGACGCGAAAGTGGTTATGTCAGCCTCCGCGCCCATCTACAGCTTAGTAAGGCCTTTCGGTGCCTGCATCCCTGCTGTCTCAGCGGCTTCCAAGGTGGAAAGACTAAGCGCCAGCACACAGCGCGGCAGGGCTGATGGTCAGGTCATGGGAATTCGTGCAAGTCCAATGCAGCTCACGCCAATGATATGGGCAGATACCGTGTTTTTGTCACCTACAGCCATCCATCCAGATAGAAATGTCATCCCGCCTTCCCGCATACCTTTCTCATGGTAGAGGGCCATGGCCTGCACGCTGGGCAGGCCGCCGCCTCTCTCACTTACTGCCCTCGCAATCCGCCTTGCTGCCGCCAGCTCGGTGACCCCATCCAGCAACACATTGAAGTTGACAATCCAGGGGGAGGCGCCTATGCAGCACACCCCAAACCTTGACGGAGCGACAGGTGGGCCAAAGGCTGGCTGTAGAGGTAGCTGTGCAGCGCCTGATCCCGACCAGTGCCCTGCAGCATACTTGGTAACAGGTTGGGCGTCAGGAACACCATGCAACAGATGCAAAGGCTGGGGCCACTCTAGGGAAGTTTCTGCATGTTCTGGGTCACCTTGGGTAGCCCCGCTGAAGTAGCCAAGGGCGCGGCGGATGTCTGCCAATGACTGGCGTTGCGGGTGGGCTGCTCCATACAGGAATACTGGCAAGGCATCTTTGCCGCTTCCCAGCTGGCGTCCTATGGTTTGAGCAAGACAAGCAGCCTGTTGTAAGCTCACGCCATCCCGCTCGGAGCTGCCTGCGTGTGCTGGAGAGGTAAGGCTGCCTAGGGGGTGGCACGAGATATGATCAACTACCCCAAGTCGAGGGTGCAAGGCTTCATGCTGGCGCAAGTCTACCAGCTGCAGCGCTGCTTGTGAAAGCTGTGTGGCAGCAGCTGAGAGCCATTCCACGCTGGTGCCCACAAGGCAAAAGTTGCTACGGTTGTACGGGGCGTCGACAAAGAGGCTGGCTAGCACTGCCCCACGGCGGCAGGCATCTTTGGCTTCTCTTTCCAGCTGCTGCAGCAGGGCTTGATTTCGTCCTTCGGAGATGTAAATTATGCACCCTGCACAGGGGCACCGTGCTCAGTCATGTCCCACAGCGCGCTGCTATGGCTATCTAGCTGAAAGATGTGTTGGCGGCTTTTGGCGGCTCGTTGTGCACAGTGGCAGGCGGACCTAGTGCTTGCAAATAGGTAGCTTGGCTGCTGCCTGCGGTTAGTGCTGCAAGCTGCCGGGTGCCCAGTGCTGCAGGCATGAACGTTCTGTGGACAAAGGCTGGGGACAATAGCATTGAGTGGTGCTGGCGTGCCGTTCGAATATGTGTCTGTTTGTAAGAGCGGCATGCGTGGCGAGGCATTGACTCGAGCATTGCACCGGTATCTGGTGCAAGGCAAGAGGTATCGCACAGCTCAGGCCCCACCAGGGCTCGAAGGAACGAGTACTCTGATCAAAAATTGCCTAGCGTCTTTCAGTAGATACACTCCGTCGCAGCTACTCCTGACTGCACCTTGCTGACGGCAGCCTGGTTCCATAGAACACAATCTATTGCTTGTTTCAACTGCTTGCTCATGATCATTATAAAATGAAGAAGCAAGGAAGTCGTCTATACGCCACAACCCAAGCACAGGACCGGCTTGAATAACGATGGGCTGTGCCGGAAGCAAGTTGCCTCCGGAGCCACCCATGCAGGGACGAAGCCAGCGTCCCACAGTCCCGGGAACAAATACCCAGTTTGTGGACGCAGACAGTGCGGAGAGGCTGGCCAAGGAGACCTACTGTGGGTGCTGGCTTAAGGGGTTCAACACCGTGGCTGTGGTTTGCCTTGCACCACTACTGTAAATTTGGCAGGTTGGGCTAAGGTTACCTGCATTTCAACACCACAGCTGTGGTTTGCCTCACACTCCTGTAAACTGGGCAAAGGGTACCTGCAAAGCACAGGCCAGGGTTCTACTCCACCCTATTTTTTGCAGTCACTATAGAAGAGGTAGACGCCCTTGGAGAATTGTACAATAAGCTGAGCAATAGTGTGTACCAGGTGTGGCTCTGGCCATGACGGCAATGCACTGAGATGCCTTGCATGAATCCTCATTGCAGTGCAGGGCTTTTGGCGCCTGCCTTTACAGTGTACTGCCAAACCACTGTCGAGCAGGCTGCAGCCGTTCAGACCAACCAGCGTGGTGCGCTTGCATTTGCCTTGCAGGACAATGTTATGCACAAGGAGGAGTTCATGCTGGCTTTGTTCAAGGCCAAGAAGGACAACCTGTTTGGTGACAGGGTAAGGTGGTGAAGGTTACTTGGAGCCGTGCCATGCATTAGTCCCCTGGTGCACATGCTGTAGCCTGCGCTGGCCGTCATCATTATCTTGTATTTAGCTGGGGGCTGCCATGGGAGGGGGAAACCTCACAGACATGCACCGCCTCCTGGCCCTTTCAGGTCTTTGAGCTCTTTGACATCAAGCGTAACAATGTGATCGAGTTCGGCGAGTTTGTGCGGTCGCTAAGCGTGTTCCACCCAAAGGCCCCCCTCCAGGAGAAGGCCACATGTAAGGTTTTATGTGTTTTCCCAGTGCGAGGCCATGTGTGGGTTGGCTGCCAGAGAGCTGCCTGCTTGTGCCTTATCTGATGTCCACATATTCTGGGCATATTCTGAAGTTGGTGTATGCAGCCCGGGGG
>BBXU01000860.1:0-14335 GCA_001598975.1 Parachlorella kessleri | reverse complement strand
GGGGGGTTGTGTCCCTCTTCCCCAGCAGAGCTGCCAGGATGGGGTGCCCCACTGGGAGTCCCTGCCCGCTGGGAGTCCCAGCGGGCAGGGACTCCCAGCGGGGCACCTCCTTAGTCATAAGTTACTCACCAGCATGTATTTGTGACTGGCTAGAGTGCCCCCTGTTGCCGGCAGCGCTGCCAGGATGCCCGCTAGGACCAAAGCGGGCAGGCCGTGCGATGAGTCGGAGTAGCAGGGGAAGGTGCGGCGGTGGGCATTGATCAGCTTGCTCTGGGTCTCAAAGGACATCCCCTCGAAGTTTACGAGCACTGCATGCCCAAGAGGGAGCGAGCAAGCAAGGAAATTGTTGTGTAGGTACTCGAGGACGGGTATGATATTTTGCACTGTTTGCTGTACAAGCCCTGGCGGGGGGTGAAATGCAAATCAGACAGGAGCTCAGGCATATCTCGGTACGCTTGACCGTGCATTTATCGGTGCATGCACCGTCAACACATGGCTCCCAGCTGTGCCCCCGGCACACACCAGAACACCCGGAACACCAGCCAAAAGATCAAGCCGCCCCGGCTCACACACATCTCAAGAACCCTACCCAACCCTTGCACACTTCCGACCAGGCAAGCTTACTGCCACCGCTTCCACTCTCATGTGCCACTTCCCACCCGCACCTGTGCTGCCATACCGGTCTCGTACCGCTGCTAGGAACTCGTCCATGAGCTCGTAGTACGCATCCCCGTAGATGCGCCGGTGTCGAGCACCCACATAGATGGGGTCCTGCAGGGACCAGGGACCCCGCTAGAGACTGGCGCCTCACACGCAAGCCGGGGCAGCCAGGTGGAGTTCCGCCCGGCACGGCCTGGCGAAAGAGAGCGGTGTACAGGACACATGCTGACGGTGGAGTGCAAAGAATCTCAACACACGCAGGTACGGCAGTACACTGATGCATGCCACCTGCTAAGGCAAATGTGTAGCCATACACCGATGCAATGCTAGCTGCTCACAGCATGTATGTTGGCTGGGTCTCGGCGACACCAAGCGCCCTCAGGCTGCCCCTGAAGCCGTCAGTGCTAGCTAGGCACCCAGTTAGCCAGGCCATGCAGCCAGCCGGCCGAACAGCCAGCCGGCCAGACTTACCGAGCCATCGTGCAGCCAGATTAGGCACACAGTAGGCAGCCTCATACCTGCAGCAGCGCTTCGTTGTCCGTGCCAACATCGATGGTGACGGGCAGGCAGAGGGCCGGGTTCACGCCCCCACAGGCCGTGTACAGCGCCAGCCGGGTGGTGCACACACCTATTGCCTGCGCAGAGGGGGACACTTCTGGTGAGCCCTTCTCTAACATGTCTCAGCCGGGGGTATCTGTGGCATGCGTGCATGCTGTCAGAGAGTCCGTCATGCTGTGCGGCTTGCCTTGGTTGGCACCTGGAAATGGCCTTAGAGGGCCTCATATCCATGCTGGGTCCCCTGCTGCTTCCCACAACACCTCATCCAATGCTGCGCTGTGCGTACTGCTCCCTTTCCCTGCAGTTCTATTTCTTGAGCCTCTTCCCCTCGGCTGTAAACTCCACAACACAACCCCCCCACTGACCTTGCCATATGGCCTTGCACCCCTTCTGGCGCACCCACCTGCACCCCAGGTCCCCCCGGCGTGCTTGTCACCCCCGAAACCCCCACCTGCACCCCAGGTCCCCCCGGCGTGCTTGTCACCCCCAAATCCCCCACCTGCACCCCCAGGTCCCCAGCAAGCTGGTCAACCCCAAATCCCCCACCTGCACCCCCAGGTCCCCCAGAGTGCCGATGCGGTGGCCGTCTGTCAGGCAGATGGCCTTGACCCGCCGCTCCGGCCAGTTCTTCAGGATTTGGGACACCCTGCCGCGGTCCTCCAGGCTAAGGTACATGCCGCGGGGCACGCTGCATGTGGGATAGCGGGCCGAGAGGTCCCAGGCATCAGAAAGATTGAAGAAATAAAGATTGAAGGAAATGGGGTGAGCTGGTGGCACTCTCTGCCCACCGCATGTTTGGCCCCAGGCGGCGTAAGAGTGAGCCAGGTGCAGGGCTTAGCTGGTGAGCCCAATGGCTGCTCATATGCTGCAGAGCAGGGCTGGAATGAAGAGCCCTCAGTGCACCTGGACGACTAGGACTCATGGCAAACGCAGCCATGCTACAGTCCTGATCTACCAAGCCCACATGGGCTGAGCCTGTTGCAATAATGCTTAAGCCCCGCCCTCCAGGGGAGGTCACCCACCTGCGGAACATGAGCGAGTACTTGCTGCAGTACAGGCTCAACACCGGCTCGCTCAGAAGCGGCACCAACTCCTCTGTGTGTGCGCACAGCACATAGAAGAACAGCCGCTCATTGCGCTCCTGCAGCGGGCACAAGGAGGAACACCTTGCTGAGCAGCAGTGCTAGGGCACCACAGTGAGGGGTAGAGAGGTATCAAGACACCCTATATCCCAATATCAGCGGCCTTACTGTGCTGCAATGGGGCTCTCCAGCAGAACCCCTCCCCTGCTGGTACCTGACCCCTCCCCTTGCACATGTCGCAGCGGCCCATCTCAGCCCGGAAGCGCTGTGGAGCACTGCTTTGACCCACTTGTGAGACACACATATTAAAAAGATGGAAGCCAGCAGCAACCTTGCCTGAAGGGATAAAAGGTACGTATGCTTGTCTAGGTCGCTGGATTTGGAGCGGATCATCTGCATGACCCGGTCCGCCTGCACCTCCTGACTCAGCACAGCGGGGGGCAGCAGGCCGCGCAGGTACAGTCTGTCCCGCTCCGCTTCTGTGAAAGCCAGGCCCTTGTTGAACTGCAAGGGGGAGCAAAGGGTTTAGAGGCGTGGCACGTTGAGTATGGGGGTGGAGCAAAGGACACTTGTGCGCCTTATCTCCCATGGGATAGCTACACATGTGATGCAACAAGAGGCAGTCGGCGTTGCAGCCTTGGTGCCAACCCTGCCGGCCATGCAGTGCGGCACCGGTAACACCTTCCTGGCCCAGCTCACTTTGGCCTGCCTCATCAAGTCGCCGCCAGATATGAGCGTGCTAACCCATGGAACTTGATCGCAGTCCTCAGACTCGCCGCTTGCTATGCTCGAGCTGCTAATACTGCGTGCAGCCAGCCCGCCCAGGCGCTGCCATGTGCGAGACAGGTGGGAGGCCCTCGCCAGTGCCATTGCTGCCAATCAGCGCTACCAGATATGCTGATATAGGCTTGATAAATACTACTGCGCTGTTGGCAACAGTCCCGAACACAACGAGGGTAGGAAAGTTTGGTTTTCCATAGGACACCACGCCGATAGAGCTTTAGGACTTTAATCGTGCTTCAACACTGTTCCAGATTGCCCTGGAGTCCAATGGCGAGGCTGGTCGGATGAGGTCCCGTCACTGATCGCATCAGATCGGGGGCGCGTGATACCGAGATGCCATCCTTGGAGCCAGTGGGAGGAGACTTGGAGTCTTGCGCATACAACCAGCAGGTCTCCCAGGGAGTGATGACAAGCGACTACTAAACCACACAGTTGGCCAGTGGGCACTGACTGGCCTCAAGACCAGCGCCTTTTCCGTGCCTCACACAGTGAAGCCTCCACACAGTGAGTGACAAGTACCAGGTAGTTGGAATATCAACTAAGAGCAGCTCTAGATCGTCTGCGCTGTAAATATAATTGACTATAACATATCGAGGCGAGGAGGGTCACATGCTAGGCGAGCGCGCACAGCAGCAGGTCTGGACCAAAACGAAGGCATGCGCAGCGCTCCACCCACACACCTCACATAGGAAGCCCTAGCCCTCTGCATACTGACCAGACAACACACCTACACAAAGTGCTACAGTCTGCCGGCTCACCACAAACTATCTCTGGTGTAGGTTCCAGCACGTGGCCAGCCAGCCGGTCGCACGGTCAGATTGCCCCTCAAGTTGTAGCTAAATGGCTCCACAAAAAGAACCTGGTCGGTAACTCCTAGCAGCGCTGCTACGTAAGGGAAGCTCAGCTGTTCCCGCATGCTTAGGTAGGCCACCTGGTTATGCCACAGGCACGCCAGCGCGGCTGTACAAGGGTTGCCGTGGTTCCACACCAGCAGCATGGAGTCCAGCATGCCGGTCCTATGTGTGGGGAAACCCACCGTCTGGTAGTACTCGTACACCCTAAAGATGTCGTGAAAGTCACGGCCCCTGATACCCTTCATATAACTCTCTGCCTGGTCAGTGCTGCGCCCCCACAACCGCCGCTTGCCGAGGTGCCACAAGTCGCCTATCATCTCCTCAAACACATCCTGCCTAATGGTGTGGTTGAAGGTGGCAAGCA
Organism: Parachlorella kessleri; assembly: GCA_001598975.1. NCBI lineage: Eukaryota > Viridiplantae > Chlorophyta > Trebouxiophyceae > Chlorellales > Chlorellaceae > Parachlorella > Parachlorella kessleri. The sequence continues at coordinate 10,034 of BBXU01000860.1, read as the reverse complement.
CATGTTGCGCGCCCACCTGCTCGACAAGCTGGATCACCCGCATGGGGTCGCGGGGCAGCTTGACCTTGCGATCAACGTACAAGGAATACCTAGCGGCGGGGAACATGCGCGGGGCCAGAAGTTTCAGCAAGTGCGAGCTCCGAGCGATGGTCTCAGCAAACATGGTGGGCTCCACAAGCAGCACCTGCCACCGCGAGAAGTGGGTGCCATTCCACAGCGCGGGGCCCTCAGCAGGCAAAGCAGTGTAGATGGCCTCGTCCACAAACGCCACAAAGCACACCCCCGGCTGCGGCCTAGCCACGTGCTCAGCAGGCTTAATGCTGCCATAGGAGAACGACACCGTGAGGATCACATACTCGCAATGAGAGAACTGGGCGGAGATATTCGCCAGCCAGCTCTGAGCCTCGGCGCCAAGGAACCCACACCTCAGCTCAGACACCGGCTGGCCGGCCCGGAAGCGCTTGTATAGCTCCTCCTCGTGGTCTGGCGAGAAGCAGCCCGAAAAGGGGTGGCTGTACTCGTCCATGCAGGCTGCAGAGTCCTCAGCCGTGCGGTAGGACTCTATCACACACCGGGGCGCGTGCTCGGGCGCAGGCTCACCCAGGAGGAGCTCCCTAGCAAACTGCCTTTGTGCTGGGCCCCCCGAGGACGGCAGTGGCAGTCCCGCCCTGCCGGCTGGTGACATGGCAGCGCTTGCGTCTGTCAAGGCCTGCTGGCTGTTGCTGTCGCTCCTTCGCTGCTTGCAGTCTGGCGTCAAGACAGTACGACGCGCCGGCGACTGCGGCGACACTTTGCTGTACTGCTGGACCGCGCCAAACAGCACCACAGCTGCCAGCGCCCCAACCATGACCTGAGCGGCTCCTGCAAGGCCGGACTTGCTGCGGCCCTGAGGGGCCATGATGGAGCCGCGCACCCTGCCTCAGATTGGCGCGTGGTCCGCAAGGTGGTGCGCGTGGGCCAGCCTGCCCCCTATCAGCCACTCTCGCCCTGCAGGCATGCTACCATACCTCAGTGAAGCGTGCAGAGTAGTTTGGTTTCTCTGACGACGCTTAGCTTTTTCTAAAAAGTCCTGCGCCTTTAGCGACCTGCTCGGCACATAACTATAAGCTGCACTGTACCTGCTGTCAAGCTGCCTTGGCTACTTCATGTCGTCGCTCGTCGCTCATGTCGTCCTAGCCCACGCCGCAACGACCTCACTCCATCCTGCACACACGTTCCGTTGCTGTCAGGCTGTCGCGTCAAGCAGGTCCGCGGAGCAGCCAACCGACAGGAAAGTTCATCGGGATACCACTCACCTCAGGAGAGTTAGAGGAAAACCAAGTACACCCTCTTGAGCAGAATACACTGGCGCGCTCCCCCCGCGCCCCTTCCTTGCACTTGTGGATGTGTGGGCAATAACAGGGCTTGGGTGCTCTTATGCGTATGTGTACAAGGACCCAGGGCGCAAGCCCCGCGCAGTTGACTAAAACTATTACGCAACAACAGTTTCCTGATGAGTCCCTGGTCCTCACCGTTAGGGTGGCAGGTAGTGTAAACAGGGAGTGAGAGCTGAGCTGAAGTGACAGGGCTGGGTGCAGAATGAGCCTGAGCCTTGCCTGAGGTCTCACCATTAGCCCATGTAGCAGCTGTGCTTTTGGTCATCTAAGGCCATCTGTCTGAGAGAAAGACAAGGCCCTTGCTATGCTTGTCGTCTTCTGTAAAACCTGGTCTCCCCTCTAGCAGCAGATAATAGAGCAGGGCTCTTCCAAAGCCAGTCTGCGAGCGTGCTGCCTCAGCTGTCAGCTCACCACACAGGGCTCCGCTCGTGCAGGTCGCCTCATTTAATTACTAGGGATACATACATAGGGCATGGCAATGTGACAAGGTGATGAGGTCAGTACAAGTAACAGGCAAAACCGAGATTCCATGTAACACCAGTCACCGATACGCCCCTGGCCGGGCCTGGGAAGTATCAGGCGGAGAAAACAAGGGCGACACATGGAGACACTACACACCAGGAGTACCTGGGTCGGGTTCGTGGTCCCAGCCACTTCCATCTTGCAGCAAATGCCAGGGACCCAAGGCACGCGCCACGCACACCACCCTCGGGGCCAACCAGCCACCCCAGCTAGCTACCGCGCCACTGCGGCAGCGCCACACCGAATCAATCCAGCCGTTCCATTCAGCCTCCGAACCACGCTTCATTCATTCGCACCAATGGCCGCCACCACACCCTAAACCTCGCACAGGACATGCCAAACACCTGCACAAGCTAGCTGACAATAGACCCGGAGGCTCGCCCCAGCTGGCTCTTAGGGAGGGGCGGCGAATGAGAGGGCCAGGGAGGGAGGGTTGAGGCCCTCGATTTACGAGAGGGCCAGGATGTGAATTTGTCCGTTTTCACATGAGTAGGGTGGTCTCACACAGGAGGCGGCACACCACATAGGGGTCCAGGTTGGATGCCGGCCTACGATCCTCATAGTAGCCGCACTGCAGGCAGGAGGAAGCAAAGCGTCAGGTCACCCAGTGCCCATTGCTGCAGCCCGCACAGCGGGCGCGCCTGCATGCGGGTTCAGGCGCCGTGGTGTGCCAGAACTTGAAGCTGCCCTCCACCCCTGGGCATGGCCCAAATCACAACCTCCCAGAGACGCCCACGTAATGCGGCTGTCCCCCACAGCGCCCCCAGCAGCCCCACCTTGTCCACGGGGACCATGCGGCCCACGCGGATGGAGCAGCCGCGGTTGGCCACGCCCCAGCTGAAGTCGTGGATGGAGCTGGTCTCGTGCTTGCCCGTCAGGCGGCGCTCATTGCCCTCGCCGTACTGGGAGATGTGCACCGCGTGCCGCTTCTCCAGCTTCTTCACTTGCACCTGGATCGCGTCCCACCCAGTCTCTGCGCACACGCACACAGACAGGCAGGCAGCACATTTGCACCTGGGTCGCGGCCCACCCAGTCTCTGCGCGCACGCACGCCCGCCCGCCCGCAGGCAGGCAGCACACTTGTGCGTGGGTGTCTGACTGGGGCGTCCCTGGTACCATGCCGCCCCTGCCGCCGGGAGATTGCAAGTCTGCCAGCACGCCCGACCACCACCCATATCAAGGGCTTAGCAAGGCAGCTGTCTGACACGACCCTAGACGGATCCACCAAGCCGCCACACGCAGCCCCACACACTCACCGGCCTTGCGGGTGTCATTGTTGGAGAAGTTGACGTGGCCGCCCGCACCGTTCCAGTCGCCGGGGATGGGCTTGGGGTCAAAGGTCACCTCCACATTGTACAGCTCTGCAGCACCCAGGTGCAAGCGAGGGACGGTTGCGACTGACTGCAACCGTTTGGTGCGGTAGGGTCAATGTAGTCTTGTGCAAGCACACAGGGCCCAGACGCACTGGTAGAACCGCTGTGTGCAGTTCATGCCCATGCCCAGAAGGGCTTCTGGAGCGCTTAATTGCATTGGTGTTGCATTGCAAATTAGCATGGCTGGCAGGTGGTGTGAACAGGGTGTGAGAGTTGAGCTGGACTGACAGGGCTGGATGCAGAATGTGCCCGTGTCTTAGCTGATTGCTGAACCAGTAGGCTGTAATGCCCACACAACAAGCTGCCGGCAGTGCCCTGGCAGCAACAAGTGACAGTAAAGCAACACACGTTATGCTCACCAGCAATCCTGTACAGCAGGTAGCGCGACATCCACAGCTGGTCGGGGCCATCGATGCCCGTGCAGGGGCCCACCTGGTACTCCCACTGCACCAGGGAGGGACCCAACACACTCTCTTGGAGTTGCCAGCACGACGGCAAGCACAGCAGTTGCAACTCCCAGCGCACAAGCAAGCTGGCTAGCCAGATGCCGGCACCCACCGCCATAGCTCCGCAGATGTCTGCCTGTTTAAAAACCTCGACCGCCTGCCTGAGGGTCATGCCCGAACGGTAGCTACCAACAAGTGCTGGCCAGCACCTAGCAACCAAACTAGAAGGCGCCATGACCGCTATCCTGCCCCCTGCCTGCCCATGCAAGAGGAGGGCAGGGCTCTAGCCGGCAGATAAACACATAAACCCCCACTCAGCCGGCCCCCGCACCTGGGAGGGCATGACCTCGGCGTTCACGCCCGAGATGTTGATCCCGGCGTACATGCACGCCTTGAGGTGGGCCTCCACCAGGTCGCGGCCAATGGCGCAGCCCGCGCCCGCCGAGCAGTAGTAGGGGCCCTGGGGGCCGGGGTAGCCGCAGGTGGGCCAGCCCAGGGGCCACTTGGTGGTGGCGTTGAGCACAGTGTACTCCTGCTCAATACCAAACCACGGCTCCTGGTCCTTCACCTTCTCCATGACCTGCGCCAGGCAGCAGCGGCAGCAGCAAGGCAGCAACCTGCGGTTAAGGGACGGTCGCTAGGGAGCTAGGGGGTCGGGTCGGCAGGCAGGGCTGGCTGGCTGGCAGCAAGGGTGCAGTAACAGACGGCAGTGACAGGCGACAGGAGTGTATGTAGTTGTGGCTTAAAGTGGGGCGCAGCTGCCATGGAATGTGAGCGCAGCAAGCGCTGGGGCTCTTGGCCAAGCGCCCGACACTTGGCAGCGAAGGCGCAGCCAACACACAGCGGTGCGGAAAGCAGGAGAGTGCCAAGCTGTGTGCTCAGTGCACCCATAGCAGCGGTAGATAGCGAGTCATCACCCACGTACGTCGGCGCATGCGGCGCGGGTGTTGGTGGGGATGGCCTTGATGCCGGAGACGGTGCCGTCGGGCTGGACGCGCGGCGGCTCGTAGGCGTCGCACAGCACCAGGATGTTGTCGCCCCTGCGGAAGGGGTCCTTGTAGACGGCGCGCGGCACCAGGTACACCTCAGAGTCCTCGCCGGGCGCCTGGCCGGTGGAGGAGCCGTCGTAGTTCCACTGCAGGCAGGCACGAGGCGCAGCAGGGCAAAGTGTCAGTAGATTTGCTGGTACTTATACCGATGAGGAGGGTCAGTTGAGGGGTAGGGAGGGAGGGAGGGAGGGACTGAAAGCTAGACTTGGGCAGACTGGAAGAATGTGCGCGCAGGCGGGCACTACCCACAGCCTCGCACGCCCGCTAGATGGACAGTCTCCCTGTAAGGGCATTGTTGCCAGAGCACTAGCGAGCACCTGGAACACTGAGGTTTCCAAGTGGTTAAAAGAAGGTCGCTGGCCCTTCAAGGGATGCGAGCCAACCACCCTTGGTGCTCCAGCCCACATTGTTTCCAGCCACTGCTGCACCTGGGGTTGACGGCGAGAGGGGCACTCTACACAACCCTAGTTAAGTGACCCTGCCACCACACCCACCTACACCACCGTAGGGCTGCACCCACCAGAACTCACCATGGGAAGGTCAGAAGGGCTCTTGGGCACCTTTGAAAGCACGCGAGTCTTGCTCCTCAGGTCCTGGCCTGCGAATAAGACGATCAGCGGGGCGGTTAGCGAGAGATGCAGCCAGTACGTGGCATGGCTAGGGCAACCAAGGGCATTCTGCAGAGCTGCACTGGGTGCCCCGTGAGCCTTGCCAGCCTCTCAAACTTGCATACTAGCCCCAGTACGTCAAGATGCAGGCTGGCAGCCCGGAATTGCGTTGGGGTCGTCAACCCCGCAGGGCCAGCGGCATGTTGGAAGTCCGGCACGATCCCTCACCAGTTCCGCCAATCCATATGTACTCTGCGGAAATCTTGCCGCCCTGGTCAAGGTCATCGAAGCGGCCAAGCAGGGAGGTGTCCAGGAGGTTAGAGATAGTCTCCGTAGTACCAAAGACAATAGGGAGAGACATGGTGCCGCTTCCTGTCAGTTCTAGGCTCCTGGGCAGAACAGACAAGAATGGTGAGTAGGGATTGGGCTGCCATTTGGTGACCCAAACAAACGCTGGAAAGCAAGCACATATGACTAAACGCACATGGGCCCCTTCTACCTTCCAGCTTAGGGTTTGTAGGCTGCTCAGCGTCTCAAAGTTTCTGCTAACCCATTGGACAAGCTTGTGCTGACTTTACGGGTTCACGCCGTGGTAGGGAACTCGGTGGGGCACACACGAGCAGTGCCAGTCCTGCAGGATCTCCGTGTGGTGGAGGGGGTATATCGTCTCAAGATCCCTGAGATAACTTTTGGCCCGGCTGGCGGCTCGTGCATGATGGTATGAATCGCCGCCGAAACGGTGCAACCGGGTACTGGCCGTGCGAAGGTAAACAGGGCTACAACGAAACAAGGCATCTTTGCCACAGGATCCGGCAGCCCAGCACGTACAATTGCCTGGTGGTTGGGCTCGATGTATGGGCAACCGAGTGTCGTTTCAGGGGTGGCGGCGGGGTGTTGCTTCCAGCGGCCTGGGGAAGCCCCACACAGGCGAGATATACAGAGACGATCGCCGCCAGACTGAAGCACCCAACAACCCCAACAGTCGCAGTCGCAGCAGTGCAGGATGCAAAATAGGAAGTGCTACAAAGTCCTAGCTGGCTGAGTATCTTGCATGTTTACTGTTGTAAGTCACTGTTACTCCAGTACAGATCATCTACAGGCTGTTGGGCCTGGTGAAGAGCTGCTCTGCCAAGCAAGAAGGCCGAATGACCCTCAAGCCTGTGAGGCAACCACAGGATCGTTAGATGCCCCTGCACTGTACCTACTTGTGCAGAAGCCCGGATGCGGGTTCCTTGTCCACATGTCCCACAGTGAAAGGAGGGGGGGAGGGGGGGGAGATAGAGCAGCAACAGGCAACCCAGCTGCCGCTGCTAGAATCCCAGATCCAGATTCAACTAGATTTACAGATAGGGGAACGAACCTAGACCACCGCAGCCCCTGCCCAGGTGCGCAGCCAGTGGCCCATGCAGGTGCCAATACCCGTGGCAATCGCATACCCCAGGCTGCCTGTCAGCATCGCGGGCTGCACCATGTCGTGCCAGTGCTTGGAGCTCGCCATGGCAGCAGCCGTCGCCGAGCCGCCCACGTTGGCATTGGAGGCGATCAGCAGGGCGCGCATGGGCAGCCGCAGGGCCCTCCCCAGCCCCAGGCAGACTGCTAGGTGCACCGACAGCTGGACGGCAATGAAGGCAAGGAGCCACCCACAGCCGCGCAGGGCGCTGAGGCTGCCGGCGCCGGCGCCGATCGTGGCAAAGAAGAGCATCATGAGGGCGCTGCCCAGCGCCTCAGCACCTGAAGGGGCAGGGGGCCTCAAACCACTCCTCAGGGAGTTCAAGGACTGCCACGCAAGGGATGCCATGGACACAGGCTGGGCGAACCATGCACGACAGCCACGGTGGCCTGGGAAACAGCTGCGGCGGGCCACGTTCCTCATCGCTGTTGCACTACACCACACCACAAGCGGATGTCTGGGAGTGAATGTAGGGATCGCCCCACCTGCAAACGGGGTAGAAGGTACCCCCTTGGGGAACCTCTTGGCTGCTGCAGACCCAGCCATGGCGAAGCATGAGGCCAGCACGGCCATCAGGCCCAGCGCCCCGCTGCTGAAGCCCGCTGCGCCTGCTATGATGCTGCCCAGCATGCACGCTGCAGAAGCTGCCGCCAAGCCGAGGCCGGCGGTCTCTGCGGTAATAAGCGCATCCTGCTGCTGCTCCTGCTGCGGCTGGTGTACCTCCTGGGGTACCTTGTTAGCTAGGATAGGTGCAGAGTCTCCCATTTCTTGGTTGCTGGTGGAATCCAGCCGCTGCTCATGCAGCTGCAGCTGCTGTGTGCTTGCTGAGGCCTGGGCCTCAGCTTGGCTGCTCCTGCCAGTGGGCGATTGGGTGCTGCCGCTGCTGCTGTCAGGGGCGCTGCCGGCCGGAATGGACATGATGACAGCAATGTAGGCGGCCATGGCCATGTTGTCTGCGGTCATAGCCCCGGCCAGCAGCGGCCCGGGGGGCAGCCCCAGGGACTGTGCAACAGCTGCAAAGTTTACCGAGCCCCCAATGTAGCTGGCACACAGGGCCGCTGCCACCTGCGGTCAACACGTGTGTGGCTTTCTGCAGTCAACAAGTGTGTGTGTGTGGCTTGGTGGTAGAGGTGATGAACTGTGGATGACGACATCAGCGTGGGTGCACAAAAAACCTCTCACACCAGGCTCTGCCCATGTCAAGAGCTTATCAATCGGGGATCTGGCCGATGATGTGCCTGCCTACCTTGTACCCGTCGGCGCCAAGTCGGCCGCCCAGCAGCCAGAAGGCGACCACAGTCCCCAGCAAGGTCCCCGCAGCCCCAACGAGGAAGGCCACCAGGGTCGAGGCTGCCGTGCTCCAGAGCCTGCTGGGGAAGCCAAATTTGGGGAAGCAATTTGCGTTGTCTGCCAGCATCTAAACCCAGTTGGCGCCCGGTGAGATGTTCTCGATGCTGCGCCCCTGACACCACGTTGCTCTGCATCGTGCCTTGCAAGGCCTGAGCCAAGCAGGGCTCTGTCTCCTGCTGGGCTCTGTCACCACCCAACAGTGGCCACCACACCACCCCCATCACCAAGCCCCGGTGAGGTGATGCACGTCCCTCACCCCACCTTCGCAAATCGCTCTGCAGCAGTGTCAGGGCCGCTGCCAGGGGCATGAGGTATGTCCAAACTGCGTCGTATGCCGCGCAGCTGGTTGGGATGATGCCCAGCACTGCTAGGCCCAGGGCAACTAGCATGGAAACCAGGGGCGGGGACAGGACAGCCCCAAAGGGGGTTCGCCTTTCCACCACCTGCAGTGGGAGGCACCTGTGTGGGTAGTTGGCTAACACTGCAACTGCAGTTGGGGAGTCAGAACGCACCCTTGATGTACCGCCTACCTGACTGATTGCTGCACAGAAAGCCAAGGCTGACCATAGCGGCCAGCCTTCGGAGGCTAGAGAGCTGTTGGCAACAACAGCGGCAGCACTGCCGAACGAGCACCTAGGCGCCCAGCTCCCAGCTGGTCTTCGTAACGCTATTGGGTTCTGACGGTGCCTCGCTTGGAGTGTTTTGTGACTGCTGTGAACGCTCGCAAGGCAAGTACGGCTTTTGCAGGCAGCCAGCATGACTTGATCATGGCAAGACAAGATAGGGGCGTGCATGCCTAGACGAAGACTTTATATGGCGTCCAACTCCTTGCTGCATGTGTCTATGACCGTGCATTCTATCCGCCTGTGCTGAGAACCACAGCAGGGGCGCCGCGAGGGCGCAGAAGCATTTCAGGCCGCTTCCTGGCCGGTCCTTCGACTGTAAGCAAGCAACAACGGCAACATCTACTGTCTAGTTTTGGCTTGTTTTATTTGCAGACCGGCTGATCAGTCAGTAATGTTGTCAAAAGTTGCACAAAGCTTGGTTAGCCTTTCCAGCGCCTCGGCGGCCCCTGTTGCCCCTGCAGCCGTGCAGCTATGGCACAGAGGCTTTGCCTTTGAAAAGGGTCCGCAGCAAACGGTGGGTGGCTGAGAAGGTGATGGGGCCTGGTCAACAAGGCATCAGTATGTGAGCTCTGGGTGGCTGCTAAGCATCTTAATTTTGCCACACGGAGACAAGTGGATTACTGACGCCTTGCAGGATGCCCCAAACCCCAAGAAGCCCTTGGTGCAGGAGGACTCTCAGGGGGTAAAACAGCAACAAAAGTAAGTGTAACTGTGCCTGCCGTTGCTGTGGCAGGGAGCGTAACATGACGGGGACGAGGAATGGAGATGTTATATCACTGAAGCGTGGGCACTTCTCTGGTTCCCTGGAAGCCCTGCGCTGTCAACGGTGCTGTAGCTCGTCACATGCAGTCATGCCTTCCAGCTGAACACGCAAGTATGCTTCACAACCGCACCTCTGCCCCGTCTGGCCCTCGCGCTTCGGCCCAACCGTACTGCTGCCCCTCCGTGCTGCCGCTGCAGGGAGCAGTACGAATCCATCGTTGCCCAGGTCAGCGGGGTGGCGGAGGACGTGACGCAGAAGGACCAGGCCTCCACCTCTCTGGGGAAGATGGGCATCGACCAGCGGGGCCCGCAGAATGAGCGGGTCAAGGAGGCTCGGGCGATGGCAGAAAGCGCCTCGGAGAGGTGAGCTGGCATCCATACCCCAAGGGGCTGTGAGGCGCTATAGCACCTTGGCTGCCGGATTGGACCCGCACCAGTGGGGCGCACCTGTAGTCGAGGCGTGGTCGAGGCG
>BBXU01000858.1:0-36916 GCA_001598975.1 Parachlorella kessleri | reverse complement strand
GCCGCCGCCGCCGCCTGCTGTAGTCATTTGCTGACGCTAAAGATGTGCTTGTGCTGCAGCTGCTGCAGGGCCCAAGTGCATCCTGGAGGGCTCCACGCTGGCCTTGCTACACCACTGGCACCGGCAAACACACTGCCTGCACATGGGGCGAAAACTGGCCGGCGTCAGCGTTGTTCGCAGCCCGTCTGGTACAACAGCGCCCAACCTTGCCAGCCCTACGCGCACGCCATGTGTTTCCTGGTACAGGTGGTGTAGCGATGCCAGCGTGGAGCCCTCCAGAATGCACTGGGGGCCCTCCAGCAAGTGCAGCACAGCGAGTTCTAGGACCTCCCCTGGGACGTCACTGGCTAATCATTGCACCTGTTCTGCACTACTGGCACAAGCAAACCCAGGGCATTCGAATGTGCTATTTTGGTGCTTGTTGCAGGACTGCGGTACAGCTGCATGCTAGGCGAGTTAGGTGTCCTGTCTGACCACAAGATGGCTGCCTCAGTGGGGGGCTTGGAACAACACGCGACCATGCCATGCCGCATACCCACCCAATGCCAACGAAAGACGACCCCTCAACAACCATATTCAACAAGCACCAGCCCAAGCGTGTGACAGCTAGAAAGGTTCAGGCTAATGGGCTTCGGCAATGCCCTTGTCAATGCCTGCATTGTGGAGGTGTGTGCTGCGTGTGTAGCCCACCTCCACAATGCAATCCCTTCAGACAACCTTGCGGACGCCGTCAGCCTGAACTTTTGCTGCTAGGGCACGCTTGGGCTGCTCTTTTGTTGGTCATGGTTTTATAGGGCCTTCTCTCATTGTCCTTGGCGAACAGGGGTGTGTGTGCGGCATGCCATGGTTGCATGTTATTCAAAAGCCTGGCATTAAGAGAGAAAATGTGAGATTTTCTATTTACAGAGGTATCTTGCATGGAGCAGGAGTGCTCCATGCAAGAGTGGAGTGCTGTGAGGTTGTGGCGAGATTCGGAACGGCCGGCGCAGGCAACCAAGTGCGGAGAAGGTGTCTCAAGCGCCCCTCACCCCCCCCTCCCCCCCTCCTGTGCGCAGCTAGTCTAATCACAATCCAGTGCATGAATCTGCGCAGGCCGCAGCCCTGCCGGAGCCTGGGTGCCGCCGTGGGGATGGCAGTCTGGTGAGAGTGAGTAGGCTGGGCTGTGGGTTAGGCTGCATGTGAGGTATGCCTGGGTATGCGGGGGGTGACTTCTGCGGGAGGGGCTGCGATGCCAGAATTGAAGCCCTGCGGTAGGGTGCCTCTGCGCTTAGGCGGCTAGCACAGGCCTGCTATCCTGATAGCAACAACTGGGGGGGGGGAGTGTGTTGGGTTGAAAGGAGGCAGCATCGCGCATCGGCGTCACTACAGGGCAGGCATTTGAGGCTGGCAGTGCCAGCACACTCTTGCCAAGGCTTGACCTCTCCACTACATAGCAATGGCAGCCACTATGGCGTATGCCTATGGCGTGGCACAGTCTTTTCCATATAGGGAAGCATAGCCTTGTTTACGGTGCTGCAGGTTGTGCTGCATGGCTGACTGCACTTGGCTGTGGACGGTGCTGAGTTCTTGCTTCAGCAAAAGGCAACACGGCAAGCTTGCCTTTCCTTGTGCCGACTATTGAACATGTTGAGCAAATGTGTGTATATCTGGAATTGACTCACCTGCGCCTCCATTTTGTGCAGTGGCACCATGGACCCGAACACACCTTCTTGGACCAGCTCAACATTGTGGCCGAGGCAGGTCCTACCTCCGCCCACGACCAGGTCAAGGAGAATAAAGCCGCTGCTCCCCTGCTGGCTTCCTCTGGAACAGAAGATGATGCTGGCGGTGGAGTAGAGCTTAGGAAAGAGGGTGGACGCCTGAAAGAAGCCAGCAAGCAGCAGCACCTACATTCTCCTTGTCCTGGTCGTGGGCGGAGGTAGGACCTGCCTCGGCCATGGTGCTCAGCTGATCCAGGAAGGTGTTCTTCCGGTGCCTGGGGCCCTGCACAGGAGCGGGCTGTAGGTGAGTTAAGCATACAAACATACACATATGGCACAACGCAAATGACTAAAATGAGGTTGAGCAGTGGCGGTTACTGACATGCGCGCTGTGCAGAAGAGATGGGGGGCGCAGCTTAGCGAAAGCAACGCATGGGCCGCCTGGCACCAACAGCCCAACCAGAAGTGCACTAGGTGGAGAAGCAGGGAGGGTGATTGTGCCAGGTTGAAGGGCAGCAGACTGATATGCGCGCTGGGAAGGAGCTCATGAAGGATGCAGTGTGAGGAATCTGCTGCAGATATCTGTACAGATATGTGAACTCGGTTGCCGGGTGTGGTCTTTGCGCAGGCCACTCTGTCTTCCTGGCTGACGACTGCCTGGGTAATATTGGTGCCCATGCAGGTTTCACAGGGCGGCGGGCCAGAGCTCACGTCTGTTGAGCCTCGGAGGCTAGCACCGCACTATCGACAGTCAGCAAAGTTAGGCGGCGCTGGTGAGCAGCAGCACTCCAGACACCGGCAGCGTTCACAGGAGGATGCAGTGAACAGGAGTGGCCTTGCGTAATTTTGGCTCACAAGTGGCTAGCAACCTATGAGTATTCTCGTCTCAGAGTGTGCTTTCTACAGGATAAAATAGTTGTAGCATATAGGGAAGGCGTCACAGAGGGCAGCAACTGCGGCAGCAGCAGCAGCGGTAGCAGAGACTAAGCCTTGTTTGGCAGCAGCAGGCAGACCTGCTGAGGGGTTTAGCAGGCGCCCCGTGGGGCAACAGGACTGTAGCAGGGAAGCTCATGAAAGAGCTGAGCTCACGCCAACAGGAGCAGCAGGTGCAAGCTCACCTAGGCAGTGCCCGCAGCAACATACAGTTTGCAAACTGTATCGCAATTGCGTCCTCGCCAAAAACGGTGATAAGAGCCGGCGTTTAGATCTTCATCTTTCTAGTCAGAAACCGGTAAGTGGGTGCGAGATCATAATCTAAAGCTTGGCTGGTTTCAGACCCTCAAGGGTCAAGCTTGAGCTTCGAAATGTGTGAGCGATGTGCAAAGCCAGGTTAGCACTACTAGTTCTGAGGAGGATGCCCAGCTTTCTAGTTTACAACCAGCATTGGCTCGTGCACTGCACCCACCACATTTCACACCACCACCACGATATGCTTCTGAAAAGTGCTCCTGAGGGTGTAGTCGGTGCTGATTGATACTGTATGGCTGCACCCTTGGCACTGAATGTGCTGAGCACAGGCAAGACACATAGCCTATCATCCCAGTATATCCGTACCTCCTCTCTGATCGCATCACCTGCCTCCCTAAAAAAAGACAGTCGGTCCAGTCCAGCCCAGCTCTACTCCCTGTTTGCACTACCTGCCACCCATGCTAAAGACACAGAGCACACTTGCACCTTGCACCTGTCAGGACAATTCATAATCAAAGCATCACAGCATCCATTGCAGACAATTCCACCCATACTTCTCCTGAGTTCAAATTGCCTGCCACATAATCAAGTACAGTTTGCCCCTCACTCTCTGTTCGCACTACCTGCCACTATCAAGAGAAACAGATGCATGCATATGCGCTTGCTCCTTCTGTGTGTTGGGGACGGTGCAACAAACTAGGCCCGTTAAGGCGCTACTAGCCATATGACTAGGAGGATGGATGTGAACAACACTAAAAAACGGAGGATATTGCACAGGACTTCAGACACTGCGCGGGCGCCAATCTCGCCGCGGGTGAACCTCTCCAAGGACATTTAAACAGAACTGGCCCACAAAGGTCATCATACTCTCCTGGAGTGGCAGGCTCGAAACATACCTAACCATGGACTACCGGTGGGACGTTGTCAGGAGGAAGGAGATCGAAGCCCAGCGCAAGCAGGAGGAGCTGCGCGTACTGGAAAGGCTTCTAGCAAAGCTCAAGGATGGTCACGGCGCGGACCAGGTGAAAAGGAGCGACTGCCCGCCCAGTCCTTGTTAAGTTAAAGTCAGGAAGCCCACCCTTCAGCCGTCTCTCTGAGCTTGGGAGAGTATAAGGCGCGGACAGCAGCAGATTTGCGCACTTTGAGTAGGTGGTGCTGAGCGCTTCTTCAACACGACAAGCTTAGACCCACCTTTGCACCCACCAACTGCTGGTAAATGCTCACCTACAGCCCGGTCGCTGCCTGTGCAGGGAGCCATACAACAGAAGAATACCCAATCAAACTCTGTTGCCAAGGAAAATAAAGGTGATGCTGCCTTCTTTCGGGCATTCACGCTGTTTTGCATGCCACATTTCAGTGCCAGCTCTGTTCCAATGGACATAGCTTATGAACTCAGCCGAGCTACAGAGCATAGCTGCATCATCCCTGTCAGTGCAGCTCACGCCTGACTCTTTCTCTTCACACTGTCTGCCAACATTATCAAGGATGCAACGAAGACTTGCAGCAATACTTATGCAGAGCTGGCGGTGAAGCCTCAAAAGGCGGTTGCTAACAAGCTCGACAAACGCACGGGCCGCCTTGTACCCGCAGCCCCACCAGCAGTGCTGCAGCAGGTAATGGAGCAGGGAGAGCGCCAGGTCGACATGCGCGCCGAGCTAGAGAGACTGGGTGCCAAGATTGATGAGACCAATGACCTGCTGAGGAAGCTGTTGCTAGTGAATGTACAACACCCGCGGGGTTAGCGACGGCAGGGGTGGCGTGGTGTATGATCTGTCATATTTTTAACAGGAATAGCAAAGGTTGGCCTGTGTGCTAGAAGGATGCCTTACATTACCATCCAAACCTGCAACCTTGTCGGTGTACAGCCAGGTTACTATCATAAAGTCTGCACACACGGGCCGCCTATCACTTGCAGTCACAATCGTGCAAATCGATGTACTAGTTGCTACATAGAGCCATAACCTAGCAGCCTTGCCACCCTTGCGATCAGGAACCTGGGTTGCAAGCCTAGCACGCTCATTGGCACCCATGATCATGCCAAGCCTGGCACTTTGCTGTGGCAATCTGCCAAGCAGAGCCTCTTCAGCAGCCTCCCTATCCTTAGCCTACACTCTTGAAAGTCATCCTTGTACTTAACACACAGACTGTGTGGCATCTAGTCGCCCGCACAACTTTGGCAACCTTGACATGAATAATGTAGCACCCTTTCAGCAGGCAGCAGCAATGCCCCTTCAACAACCCGAAAAGCACGCTCCACCTTGGCCCTGCCCTTCAAATCCAGCATATTAAACTTCTTCCTTCCGGGGCCCTGGTGAGCCCTTCCCCTGCGACTCAACTGATCGCTGTATATAGCACCTGAGCAAAGGATAATCACCTGCGCACAACTTTAACTGCCCCGCTCAAAGCTGTATATATCGCCGGTCGGGCCACTCGTCTGCTGCAGCGATTCCTCAATGGCGGCCCTATCAGAATCATCCAACCGCAGCCCCAGCACCTTCAGGTTGTCTTGCAGGTGGTCTGGGCGGCGGAGGCCCACTATAGGATGCACCACGCCACCGTCACCTTGGTCAATCACCCACCTGCAGGGTTAGCCAGGCAGATGGCAAGTGTCTTGTTTATAGACGACACTACAGGCTCAGGTCCGTATGGCTCCCAGGGTGCTTGGATTGGTGACGGCTGCAATGCCCATACTTGGAGCTGGCGCTGTCCTGTGAGACGTGATGCAGCACATTGCAACACCAGCCAGTAACTCATACCCAACATTGCCGGCAAGCTGGATTCACCTTGCTGTGCCGCAGCCTGCACCGCTGACATATGACTGGCACAGTGTGAAAGGAGCAACCTCACCTCAGCGCTATGTTAGCCACGCTGCAGCCATGCTTCTCGGCCACTTGCCGCAGCACCAGCAGCAGCTTCCTGTACAGCTCCTGGCCACCAAACCGGTTGACAACGTTCCAGTACATTTTGAGACTGGAGGTGTTGAGGTCGATGTTGCTATACTTGGGCTTGCCTGCAGGGTGACGCCCCGTGCCTGACAATCAGCAAACACCGTGCACCGCGCCGCCACACCAGCGGCGGTGCATGCACAACTGGGCCGCTTCGCGCCAAATAAGGCCCAACAAGATCGCCGGGGGGTTTGCCGTCCATCATGCCAACAAGCCTTTCGCAGCAAGTCTGTCGGCTCACCAAAGAGGCCCTGCCGCGGCTCCTCAACGTATCTGTCTGACAGCAGCCCCCCAGCGACCGAGCCATAGGTCAGCAGCTTTATGCCCTTGTCCTGGCAGTACTGAACCATGCCGTTGAGGGGCCGCCGGTCAAGCAGAGAAAACTGGACCTGCAGTTGCAGATGCCGACATCCGGGTCAAACCTTCACGGATGTGTCGGGAGGAGGAGAAGACCACGGAGATTGGGTGGCTACAGCCATCCAACAACCACATACATTGCTGCGGCCCCGCCTAGACCCTGCTCTTAGCAATCTTACCCAGTCAAGTCTACTTTAACTCTCACTCCCTGTGCTCACCACCTGCCACCCTTACTAATATACCCAGCAAGGCCCATGACAGACAACCCCTGCTACACCATAGGAGGCGGCATCATTGTAATAGGACTGCAAGCCACATCCTAGACTGCCCTGGCACCCCACGGACAGAAAACAAAATCCACCATAGTGGTTCACGGCATCACAACTCCGTACCTGATATTCTGCTATGACTTGCTGTATATGTCCCATTGCAAGAGCGCCAACAGCCCCACCTGGTTGACAGCGACAGGGACCCCCGCATCCACCAGCTGCTGCAGCGCTTGCACGTCCATGTTGGTCACTCCCACGCTGCGGATGAGCCCTTTGCCCTTCAAATCTGCAGCTTCACCACGATGCAGCTCATGAGGGTGCAGGGCATTCAGGCTCTGTTACTCAGCAAAAACCTGACAACTATGCGGGTCAATATCCCAGCCACTTTGGAAGATAAGCAGCATCTCCAACCGCCCAGCCCTGACGCACCCCTTCATCAGAAGCGCAGCCAACAGTTTGAAACCCACACCTCATGCAGACCTCGGATTGCTGCTTGAACTGCACCTGTGAGGGCCAGTGCGGCTTCCACCATGCCAGGAATGGCATAGTCCCACCAGTGTAACTGGACACAGTCTAGACTCTTCACCTGCAGACATCACCGGCCTGTCCATGTTGAGTGCAGGGTTCGGGCGGGTAAGAGGAGCTGGGCAGGACAGACCAGGTACGCCCCCAGGACCCAAGCACAGCGGACATGTATATTGGCAGTTAGAGTGCCACAACTGCAGGAATAAAACCCAGACAGATATTGTTAGGGCTTGAGAATGGTCTTATCTTTCTCTGGACAATGCAAGGTTGCAAATGCGCACCCTGGCTATCACATCCTAAATGTGCAGGATAATGGACCACACGCATGCATTGCAAGTCGGTCAAATAGGCGGACATCACACCTGCAAGGTTTGAAGGGACTTGGCGACAGCTGCCTCTGCTGTGGCAGGGGTCACCCGCTCGCGAAATATGTTGGGGACCCACTTGGTAAGTATCTCAACAGGCGGATTGCCGCCCGCACTCCACTGCTGCTGGAAGTTGCCCAGAATCTTCTCTGAGGGGCCATAGATGTCTGCGGGAGAACAGCTATGCTGTAGGGTCAGTATGGCTACAGAACAGATTTCCCCAGCTTGCTGTACACACCACCAGCATGCTCCTCCGGAACAGCACAGCGGGAGCCCCAGCAGAGGTGGGAAGCTGACCACAAAAGCCGCACTGTATAACAGTCAAGCCGCCCGTTGAGTCCAGCAGTTTCTCCATATGCCAACCTGCTGTGTCAAAAGTAGTGAAGCCTGCCTCTGCAGCAGCCTTCAGGGTGGCATCTATGGTCTGGTACACCGCAGTCCCATGCCCACCAGCCAGTGTCCAGCAGCCCTGCGGGCCTTCATTATAGGAGTTGTCGACATAACTTAAGGCCAAGTGCTTGCTGAGGGTTGTGTTTGCATCCAGTGAGGGTTGGCAGCAAACTTTGCCAGGCAGCCAGCAACCAATTGTCCCTCAGTGAGCTGCCCACTGCCACTCACGTTCAGGATGGGCGAGATTGTCACACCAGACCCGTCGTTCAAAGCCACTTTCGGAACTTTTTGGGCTGTGGTGGCGCTGCAGGAGGTCTTCATGGCATGCGGTCGCCTGTCTCGTACCCAGCCCAAGTGAGAAGTTTGCTTGTTCGCTGGAGCAGCAGCGACGCGCATTGCCGTAGTCCTAGGAAGCTTTAACAGTATGTGAGCCAGAACAACGTAAACGAGGGGTGCCAAGTGGACCGGATCAGTTGTTTGATCAGCGTTATGGAACCAACAGCATGCAAACAATAGAAGCAGGTCTAGGGTGCACCTGGCACAGGGTCAACACTAACCACAAGGGTTCCTCCTGGATGAGGTCCTCACCAACACTACTAACAAGTACAACAGGTTGCATAATACGAAGGCTAGCTGGGCTGCCCTGCGCTTGCTACTGCTTGCTGCTGCTTCAACCGCCGTGCTTCCTGCCGCCTGGCTTTGCTGTTCATCTTGAGCGGCTGCTGCGGCTGCTGCTGCTGCTGGGGTGCCTGGGGCCCGCCCTCCTTAGCCTGCGCACGCTGGCGTTTGCCTGGCCGCTTGCGCTGCTGCTTAGGGCGCTTGTCCCCGCCATGCTGCTCCCCTTGACCATTCGCTCCATCTGCCCCCTGCCCGGCAGAAGCTGCCTGTGCAGCTTCCCAAGCCTTCTTTCTAACTTTTTCCTTCGCCTTCTTCTGCTGCTGCGGATGCCCCTGCAATGGCGGCTCTGCTGCTTGCTGCTGCTGCTCGCCTGCGGGCGCGCCTCCCGCTGCTGCTCCCAAGCCTTTCTGCGCCTGCTTCTTTTTCTTCTTCTTGGCACCAGGACCTACTTTTGAAGTCTGTTGCTGGTCCTGTTGCTGCCTAGCTGCCTCCAGCTCCCGCTGGACTCGCTCCATGCGCTCATAATGGGTCTCCCCCTCATCCTGCACCACAGTACAGCAGCCACCGGTGGTCAGAGAGAAAACGCTTAACAGTGCTCTACAGCTAGAGCTAAAAACTGAGCACCATCTGGCTCATGACACCCTCCTGTCCCTGAAGGCATGCACCTCCTGCCTGCCAACTCGGGAGTCCACGGCAGGCTACCCATGCCACCTCCTGGCATCAGCCAGCATCCACCTGTTCCAGCACGCATGGGTCTCAGCCCAACGCATGCCGTCTGCCTACTGCCAGCACCCCATAAAATCACCGGGCAAGAGCCAGCCCCTTGCACAGTGCACCATTCAAGCCATCCCACCAAGCAGTAGACTCATGCACCCAGGCCCAGGACCTCGAATCCCTGTCTCATCCAGATCACCGTTACTAAACATGCCATATACCAAAGCACTGAACTGCAACCAATCCTGACCCTTAAGTAATAGCCTGCGCAAAGCAAGAAGGCAAAGGCAGAACGGTATGCCCTGTCCCTGCAGCGTTCGCGCCGCCGTTCGCATGGGAGCTTGCCCACCACCTGCTGCACACCTCGCCCCCGTGCTTGCCTCCTGGCTCCTCACCGACTCTGACTTGTAGTCGTCAGCGAAGCAGAAGTCAAAGCCGGGGTCCAGCCCCTCCTGCTCCGCCTTATCCACGCGCCGCATGTGCTTGCGGGACTCCAAGTGCTGACGCAGTGCCTTGGCATTGAGGATGAGGACGCCGCTGCAGAGCCGGCACTTGAGGGGGCGGCCCTTGACCACCTCACCCTCCTTGGATTGCACCCACCTCCTGCAGACGGCGTAAAAGCCCAGAGAAGGCTCAAGACAGTGACACCAATGATACCTCTGCTGCCTGGGACACAAACACTAATCAGGAAACACCCAAGCTACACCACCACCCAGTCATTCCATAATGTGTTGCCAGTCAGGCACGGCACAAGTAGACGAGGGGGGGAGCCGATGCCTCAGTAGCTCCAGGCTAGCATGTGCAAGCTATCACCTTAAGTCTGCCAAAGCTGGACGGCGCAACTCTAGACACACACTGCAAGCCCTGCCTCTGCAGCAGATACTATTGATGCTGGTGGGTATTACCTCCCCTTCGGCATGGCTTTGGAAGCGGTCGTGAGACACGTGTGCCGGACCACGACTCACCCTAGCTGCTCCTCCAGTTCCTGCTGTGTCTCTGCAGTCTCCCAGTCATTTCCCTCTAGGTCGTCCTCTGACAAGTCTTCAAGCCTGCCACCAATCACAACGCCTTCATCCTCGTCGGGGCCTTCACTGGCAGCCTCGTCCTCGCTGCCACTGGAGCCGTCCGCTCCTGAACCCCTCTTGCCATCTGCACAGCAGTTATGAATACTAAGACAAGTGCATCCAATCTACCAAAGGAACTTGCAAAATCTCCTAGTTCAGACCTCTTATTTCAAGGGACTGTGCCTGAAGAGCTCACCGCTGGAGCCCTCGGATTTGGAAGCGTCTGAGCCCCCGCTCTCTGCTTCTAAATCTGTTCCTGCGTCCGGCAAGACCTATCTTAGCAGGCAGCAGTTGAGCATCCACATCCTCATAACGTGCATGCATCTGTTCAAGTATTTGGGAATATCCATAGTATGCCGCACCAGCTTCGGAGCTATTATCGTCGGAAGAGTCGGATGCAGGCCCTTCAGCCCCATGCAGCATTAGCCAGTCGCGTCTCTTGTACATGTTCACGTCTACAGTACTATTAGAAACAGTTTGACGATATGAGACCCAAAGTATAGGCAGGTTGAAATTGGGCATGAAATTGGGTGCACATGCGGATACCCCATGCGCACCAGGTACCCAAAGATTCAAGGCAAGGTTCATTGATCAGCCCCGGGGGATGACCATAATCATGACCATTGGCAGAAGTCCAAAAGCTTAGGACGCAAAGGAGCAGCAGACTCCCAAGCACGCTGGAAGCCTGCCGGCGGCTGTGGAGGCTGGATGCTTGCAAGCCAATTGGCAGTGGTTGTTCGCCCTTGATTGCTCAAGAAGCGCCTGGCTAGCTTGAAACCAAGTGGGGCGTGTGATGAGCTGAAACAGAATAGCTGCTAGGTGCCTGCGCTGAGATAGTCATTGCCACTATGGCAGCTTGCTCTCATGCCATATTTGGAGCTACCGTACAGTTCGTCCAAGGGTCTGTCAAGTGCGTTCCTGCCCTTGTGCTGACCACTGCAACACAGCCCTGTAGGCAAATTCCAGTGCTGCACCACAAGAGGGGCGTGCGTGTACACCGTGTAGTTAGGCACTGCTGCTTCCCACTGTCTGCATTGTTTCTGGCGGCGTCAAAGGCATCCATTGGCCAAGCGTTGCTGCGGCAGCTGTTGCCTCCTTACTGGTGAAAGATATTGCTGGAAAAACGCCGCTGGCGGTTCAGTAGTGCTGTGGCATGTCATTGGTCACTTGTGGAAGCACTCCACGATGTGTTTCTTTAGCCTCCGAACAGTTCTTTGATAGGCGATAAGTGATGAAGCCATTTGCGGACCTGGGCAACAGCCTGATGGCATTCAAAATCCCCGGGAACCTAAGCCCCAAGCAGGAGTTTGTGACACGACGTGTTTCTAACTCCTCCTCCAGCATACTCAACTTGATTTGGCCTAGTCTATTAGGAAGCAGCGCCCTTCTGCTATTGTAAGGTACCAAACCCTGCGGCGAGGCCATTTTGGTGGGTCAACTCACGCTCTCAGAGGTGGCGAGTTAGCCCGCCAGGCTGCTTAGCTTGTGGCTGTGAAGGGATCGGTTGCTCCCCTGTTGGCGATCGCTCGCTTCGCTCCATCCTGTGGCGCCCGCTGACCTGCAGGTCCTTTGCACCCACGCGCTGCTAGGGAGCGAACTGATGGCGAACCCCGCGCCCCAGATGAGCTCGTTCATGGAGCATGCCACCCCGGCTCAGACGGTGGGTGTGGCAGTGATCACAGGCTGGCTATGCCCTTGTTTGGACCAGTTGTTGTCACAGGGGTGTGCTTTGAGGCCCTGGTGCCTCTACAGAATAGTGGGCAGAAAAATGACTAGCACAACCCACCTTCTCGTCCACAGGTCTCCAACCAGTTTGTCAGCCAGTTCTATACGGTGCTTCATACGTCACCCCGCAACTTGCACCGCTTCTATTCCGACGCCAGCACTCTCACACTGGCTGACACCCGCCCTGACGGTCAGCATATCGTCAAGACGGTGACTGGACAGAAGGTACGTGATTGAGCGGAATTTCCGCTCTTGTGACTGTCGTGTTATAAGCAACTGTTCTGTTCTGCAGCTGCGCTTCCTTTTGTGCTGGACCAGCAGTATCAAGCTCGTGCTGCTGCCTGTCAGCAGGCAGGCTGCTATGGTGCTTCTGTGAGGTTTTCATCACGCCCAGGTGGCTTACCATGGGGTGCCTGCAGAGTATCCATGAGACAGTGATGAACCAGGGACTGGAGGACACTGTCACAGAGGTATACTCCGTGGACTCCCAGTACTCGCTGAATGGTGGTGTGGTGGTGCAAGTCACTGGCACCCAGTCCAACAAGGTAAGCTTGAGGAGACTTGTGACGGCAGATACCCGGTCAAGGCCCCTTGGCAGTTCGAGCGGGTGTTAGTTTTCGGCAAGGAAGCTTTTGTAGTTCAGAGACCGGCCCAGTCCCTGCGTCAGTGAGTGGTTGGTATGGGTGAACTTTCTTTTATGGACTTGCATATGCGGTGCTGTGTACTTGCAGGGCGGGCCCAAGCGCCCCTTTGTCCAGACCTTCTTCCTGGCGGTACAGGAGAAGGGTTTTTACGTCATGAATGATATGTTCAGGTGGGCAGAGTGAGCAAGAGCTTGTGTCGGATGTGTAGTCCTGCAAGTCTGCTGTGGTGGGTAGGTGTGACGCATGTGAGCTGAACCCTACAGATGAGATTGCCATCTGAAGTGCATATTGTTGTTGGCTCGCTTGTAGGTACCTTGCGGACTTCAGGGTGCTCTTTGGAGTGGAAAATGGTTATCCAGCAGCCATGATGCAGCAGGTGCCAAAGGTGAGGGGCAGTGGCAAGCTTTCCCGTCCTTGCTGTTGACATGCGTGTGTCTGCTGCGGGCAAAGCTGTGGGGGTGTATTTGCCTGCCAGGTGCTCATCAGTGTGTTATCCTGCAATGGCATCACTTGTTGCAGCGGCGTCGGGGATAGCTTAGCGTTGTTGGCTCCTGCAGGCAAATGGGCTGGGACCTGCACCCCCGGCAGTCGCAGCGGCTCCGGCCTTGCCCGCAGGACCGCCCATGCTGCCACCGACAGCCATGCCGGCACCCACGCCAGTTCCCAACCAGCTACCACAGGCGCCCGTGCCCCATCCTCTGCCGCCCCCTCCCATGCCCCTGCCAGTTGTGCCTCCAGCAGCAGCCCATGGCGGCGCACCGCCCGCGTCGAGTGTGGTAGCTGCAGTGCCACAGCCAGTGGCTTTGGCAGCGCCGCAGCAGCAAGCAGCGCCGGTGCAACAGCCGGCTCCGCAGCAACCGCAGCAGCAGCAACAGCAGGGAGAGGCGAACTCGTCGCAGGAGCGGCAGCAGCAGCAACCCCAGCAGCAGGCAGTGCACGTGCAGGAGCCGGAACAGTTGGCCACCCCTGCGCCGCACCCAGTGGCAGTCGAGGCGCCAAAGGCAGCAGCAGCAGCAGCACCATCAGCAGACCCCAAGGCTTCTGATTCGGGCGTGCCACTGTCATATGCGGAGCGGCTAAAGCAGGGCAAGGCCTCCGCCCCCAGCAGCCCCACCAAGCAGGCAGCGGCACAGTCCTCGGCAGCGGCGGCGGCGGCCGCGGCAGCAGCAGCAGCGGCGGCAATGGCCCCTCCAGCAGCAGCACCAGCGCAGCGCGCGGCACCTGCTGAGCAGGAAACAGCAAGGCCAGCTGCGGTCGCTGGACTGCCAGCGGTCTCAAGCAGTGGCAGTGGGCTGGAGCGCAGTGCCTCCCACAGTGGTTCTGAGACGGGCGGTGGCTTCCCCATTGATGGCCCGCCCGGCTGCAGCGTGTTCGTTAGGGAGATCCCTGCCTCGGGTGAGCGCTTGCTGTGGGGGAAGACCTCTCAGCTGCTTGTTGTCCAGCGGAACTTGTGGCGCTGATGTCACGTATTTGATTTTGGAGGAGGGATAGGTAGAGTCGCGAAGCACCTTGAGTGTGGCCAGGGCGCAGTATGCTGTGGAATTCAGGGAGATCCCAGTCTGTTGTCCTCCACTCCTTGTTAGCTCATCGCCAATACCCCTCCTCCCTGCCTGCCGCAGTCACGCTGCAGGAGCTGTGGGAGAAGCTGTCGCAGTTTGGGCCGCTGCGCCCCAACGGCGTCAACCTCAAGCCTCAGCGCGGCAAGGACTCATATGCGTTTGTAGACTTTGAGACGCCTGATGCAGCACAGGTAGGTGGCAGGTGCCTGGTGCATGGCATGCTGGTGGGTGTGGAGCCCAGCAAGGCTGTGTTGTGACGATAGCCAGCCCTTGTTTTACGAATAGGCAGATGTGGCATGGCAGTGATTGATGTGACACATGTGCTGTGGCTATGTGTTGTGGAAGTGACATGCTGACGCTCAGATTCCATGCTGTAAGGTTGAAAGGTGAGGTCACAGGCATGTTGTTTGCTTGCCCTCTGACACAGAGAGCAAGGTCTACCTCTGCAGTGTTCACACAGTCTGTGAAGTTGCATCCGTGGCTTGGTTTTGAATACTCTGCTGCGATTGGACCATCTTGACTCCATTACACCATTTTTGTCTCACTCCCTCCAGGCTTGCATGGACGAGGGCCTGGACTTTGATGGGCACCATGTCCACGTGGTGGAGAAGCGCCCAATGATCTTCCGTGGCGGCATGCGCGGCGGCAGGGGCGGCGGAGCACCCACGGGCTACTCTGGGCGTGGCGACCGCGGTGGATACCGCGGTGGCAGGGCCGGCCGTGGTGAGCAATTGCTGCAATCAGTTTGCCCTGGCAGTTTGCAAAGTGGAGACTTAGAGTGGCAGCCGTGATTGCCTGCTCGCCCAGTTGCTGACGTCGCAAGTGACAAGGTAGTCGCCCAAGAGGCCCAACAGGTCCCCCAGCAGCTTCTTCAACGGTCTCTTGGTTGTTCAACACATGCCTGTTTGAACCCTGGCAGGCCCCTATCCCGGAGGTGCGATGATGATGGACGGTGGCCGGGGCGGCATGGGCGGGCGCATCGGCCCCATGACTGGGCCAGTCCCAATGCGCGGTGGCGGCCGGACAAGGTTCGATGACAGGGGGCGGGGCAGGGGGCCGCGGCCTCCCATGGGGGCCCCGATGGTGTGACCGCTCCAGCATAGATTGTAGGGCTATGTGTGCGTCAGCTTGGTTGTTGATGGTTAGCCAGAATGCTTGTCTACCTTTGGTTTAGCGAGGTGTTGGTAGGGTGTGTGAACCTCTTTTTGGTTGGGGCTTGGCTTTCACTTGGTTTGTGCTGGCAGTTCTGTGCTTACTGCTCTGGGGTGTCATGGGGAGGGGCGGTGCAGCATTTTCTGGGGCGCCAGGGGGTCACTGTACTGCATCGCCCCTTTCTGTCCCTGCTCGGGGCGGTTCCACAGCCCGGCGACTGGCGCGGGTTGTGCCTTTGCTAGGTGATTTTTCTGCCTGCGGTGGTGTCCTTCTGCATGGCAGGCGCAGCAAGGGCACCAGGCGTGCACTATCTTATGCCTTGATAAGATAGCTCAGAAGTGAACGCCCGCTGCATGCATGGCCACAGCCAGCCTCCGTATCTGATATTCCCTACGGCAGTTTGACATCGCTCTTGGTTCGCTATGAATTCTATTGCTGTGCTTTTACTGCATAGGAAATCCAACAAGAAATTGCAGTGTGTACCGGCGCGCATGTGCCAGGCAAGCTGCGGAGGGGTGTGGTGGGTTCTAGCTGCACTTTGACCCAGCTGCTGAGTCCATTACCTTTCGAGGATTTTGTGGGTGCCAGTACTGTATGTCTTGAGAACTTCTGGGCCATTCCTGTCCCGTTTTTACTGACGGTCCTCTCTACGTCTGTGACATATACACCGTTCCTCGCACGACTGGGCAGGCTAGCCAATGCAGCTTCTCAACGCAAAGATTCACATGGGGCTTGGGTCACGCGTCAAGACTAGTTGGTGATGGTGGCTTTACCGTGGCCTTGACCCAAGCCAGCCATGTCAGTACAGTACAATTGCATCTCCTTTCTCCTTGCATTGAACTGCCACCAATAGCAAATAACGCTCTACGTGCAATTACAACCTTCCCCCTACCTCAGCTCGCCTCGCTTCTATTGAGTTGAGAGCAAGCACACTCAACCAGTAACACTGTCAGAAAAGCACCCGTACATCTCCTATATTCATATTGCCTGCCTCTACCAACAACCAATTTAGCCCGGCCCTATCTGGCAAGGACCTTGCCGGTCTGCAGCCTAGGAGGCTGACAACTGTGCAGTCACAGCAGGGCCAGCCTGGCAAAAGCAGGCCCTTTCCAACACAGCTCTGACATTGCTGTATCCAACTGCGCCTAGGCGGGTCACAGCCTATCCACGAAGGTCATAATGTCCTCATGAAGGTCAGGAGATGGCACCTCCCCAGCGTGCATCAACCTAAGCTGCACTGGCACGCCCAGCTCTACTGTTGGGCCGGCAAGGTAGAGTCTGTCCACTCGCAGCCCACACTGGGAGGCCACCTGGTGGCAGGGGGACAACAGGAGGCAGTTAAGTGGTGGTGTCAGTGTAAAGCTCACACTGTCAAGCAAGCAGGCTCATGGGGTGTGTTCAAAGCAAGCCCTGCCCACTGTAATTCATGTCCATGTTGCCCGACATAGGATGGCGCGGAGCGGGAGTGCAAGGGCGTACCCAGCGTGCCACTGCATATCTTACCTGGCAGCGCAACCACTTGGTAGCCAGAGCGTTGCTTTAGCGGTCAAACCAGCACATCAGCAGCCATGCAGGGGCTGCCAAGCAGGACGCTCGGCGACCAGCTCCCACCTGGTGTGCATGTCTCAGCAGCGGCATGGCGCCGCGCAGGCCGGGGTCCATCCAGTGTAGCCGAAGGTCGGCTCCCACCAGCCGTGACCCATCCTGCACAGCGTGTGAACGGTGCGCACGGTCTGGGTGGGTAGCGGTATAAGCCGGTAGGTCTCAAAGAGAGCGCTGAGCCTCACAGTACAGGGGGATCCACCGGGCGTATCAATAGATGCAGGGAAGCAGCCACCACGCTCCCAAAGCACATCTTCCAAGCTTGGAGGTGGTCTCCTCAAGGCCCCACCAAAGTTGTAGCAAGGATGCTTGCAACTTCATAGAACTTCAGAGACCTGCCTTTCTACAGGAGGAGGTCCCTCTGGCCCGATCGTGTCCGCACAGCCGAGCAAGCGCCTCAGCACCTACCTGGATCATTGCAATGGACTCTAGCAAGCACCTCTCTCCTCCCTGCCCAGCCGGCGGCTGCAGCACTGCTGGTGCATTCCCCGCTGCACCCACTGCTGTGTCACCCTGGCCGTCACCTGCCGCTGGGTGAGCGCCATCCTGCTCTGCCTCCTGCTTAAGGACTGGCAGCGCTCTCAGGCAAGGCACTGCCTCGGAAGCAGCAGCATCCACCTGCTGCCCAAGCAGCTGCTGCAGCTGCTGGTGTGCAGCTGGGCGAAGGAAAGGCGGCCCTGCGGTCGCATCATCCCGCGAAAGCATCTCCCCCGAACCCTGGGCCCCTCCTCCCAACTGCTGCAGCCGTTGCAGGAGCTGCTGCAGTCGCTGCCGTTGCTGCCACTCCTGCTGCTGGCGCACTAACGCCTCCAGCCTTGCCTGGAAGGCTGCGGCATCCCTCAGTCGCTCCCCAGAAGTGCCCGCCTGTGCTGTGGGAGCTGGCTCTGTTGGAGGGATCTCGCCAGCTGCCAGGAACGCTGCCACATCCAATTGCTGGTCCTCCGCTCCTGCCTCCCAGCCATATCCTTGTGCTGTGTCCATCGCAGGTCCAGCCGGAGCCACAGGGTTGCGCAATCGGGCCTGCCGCTCCCACTCACCACTTGGGGGCTCCCACCCAGAGCTGTGCCGCGACAGCTTGTGCCGTCGATGCTGCCCTTGTTGCTGCTGCCCCTGCTCCTGGACCCGCTGCCCTGCCGCCCTGGCCTTGGGCCCCAGGGCCGCGTGGTGCCGCACCCGCTTGCGCCCTTGCTGCTGACCACGCTGAGCCGCTCCCGCCCATGCACCGGCGCCATGCGCCTGATCCTCCTCACCATCTCCCCATCTGCCACCCTCACTCCCGCTCAGACCCTCCCCAGACTGGCTCCCTCCCGCTGTTGCTGCTTCTTCATCTGCCGTTTCCTCGCTTTCCTCTGAGGAGCTGTCCCAGTCAGCCTCCTCCTCCTCCTCCTCCTCCTCCTCTTCGGTTGTGGTACCCTCTCCAGCCCTCCGCACAGCCTTGGCAAAACGCCGCTTGTGCTGGCGGCTCTGCTTCTGCTTCTGCGGGTGTTTGAGTGGGATGGGCGAGGCCCCACTCGCCTCAGGTCCTGCAGCAGCGCGGAGTTCAAGTGCTGCTCACACTGCACAGTTGCAAGTACAGGCCACATGGAAGCTCCTGCAGTACTGTAACAGTTTCAAATAAGGTGGTTAGAGTCCCCTTCTAAAAGTAAAGTGGCCTTCCAGGACTGCACGTCTCACTGCCAGTATTGGCCAGCTGCTTCTTGGTCAAGCTGTGCTGCCCTGCTGTGCCACCGGCAGCCCTCATAGCTCACCCAACCAATACCTCTCCCAGTATTGGCGCTCACCAGGGGCCGCCTCTCCCTGCAGCTCTGACACTGGCCTTGTGCGCGGCAGCCGCGCTCCGCTGCCGGCGCCTGCTACACCACCGCCGGTGCCTGGCACAGCCGCGGGTGGCAGCTCCTCTGCAGCTGCAGCCAGCAGGTCCAAGTCTGGGAAGGCGTGGAGGTGCTCCGCCTCAGGGGCAACCTCTGTGGCCGGCTGGGCTGCCTTCCCAGGCAGAGGGCTGCAGCAACAGCAGAGGGGATGGGTTTGTATCATGCACTGGAGCCCCACTGCCAGCCTTGAGCGCCAGTTACAGGCGTTCCAGAGAGATCCATTTGGTTTGGGCAGTCAAAGACTACCAAGATTGTCGTGGGGAGGCCGCATAGCACGCTGGATGTATAGCTATTGCCAAACATTTGCCGATTCCACACGCCGCTGCGCAGGCTTGTGCATTGTTGTTGCTGCTTGAGAGGTTCTTCTCTATGTCCGCTGGGAAGTCTACAGGAAGGGCTGCTGGACATTCATCTCACCGCTCTGATGCCGCGGCCATCCTGCCGGGCTCACCTCCTACGCTTGGGCTTGGGCGGGAGGTGCAGCTCCAGCCAGCGCAGCAGGGTGGTGCCGCCCTCCTTGATTTTTATGGAGCGCTTGGGCTGCAAGGGGGTATGGGGCCAGAAGGTGCTCAACTTGAGGTGTTCGAATGAGCAGGCACCAAGCTAGTGCTCCCGCTAAGAAGGTGCGCGCCACCCTTTCTTCATTACTTAACAATGTCAGGGATGCTATAAGCAATAACTACCCAGAGTCCAGAGATGAGGAGCGCACATGCAGTAGGGTCTGCCTTCCTCATGCATCTTGGAGCATCACGTTGCGAAAAAGCATCACATGACTTCCAGGCAACAAGGCAGGCATGCATGCATGGACTGCTGCCTTCCATGGTCCAGGTTTCAACCGTGGCCCACACCTGCTTTGCAGCCTGGCGGCCCCCATGTATCTCAAAGGCTGACAAGCTGAAGAAGCGCGAAGGTTCAGGGTTGCCCACACACTCGGTGCAGTTGCAGAAGACCTGCATGGGCGCATAAGTACCCGACGCCTGTGGGCCCAGTGCATGCAGGAAACGTGACGCCATGCCAATTAAGAGGGCCGCTGTTGGCACAGGTCACAGTGCAGGGACTAGCCCAGCATGCCCATCACTTGAGCTGATGCAGGGCACGATCCAGCAGCAGTTGTCGCAAGATGCATGTGCTCGGGCAAGATGGCAACCTTGTTGACGTTGATATCATAGGTGCCGTCCTTGTCCCCACAGACAACAGCCACTGCTGTGCTGGGTGGGGTGGTCATAGCTGGGTTCAAGTGCGGGGCGAAACCCGCCCAGCTGCACCAGCAAGGCAGCACAAAGCAAAGGTTGGAGGTATAGGCCAGTTCTGAGGAGGGGCTTCAGAACAGTCCTGCGGGTCTGCGCGTTGGTGTCTGCACCAGCGGCTCTCCGATACAACCCCGCCCACGCTCGCAGCCTTGAAGACGCTGGGGTAAGGGCGGCAAGGCTGCCAGGGGCCCAGCAGGCCTCCTAGGTTGCGCCCACCTTGTGGCACCGTTGGCAGCCGTGGCAGGTGTTAAAGGCTGCTCACTTCTGGCAGGCTGCTGCTGTGGCATTGAAAGCCAGTCCATGTTGAAAAGCACAGACGTGGAATGAGCACGGGGTTGCGCATGCGGCCTCCCGGTGGGCAAGCGAGGGAGATTTGGGCGGGAATTGCCTCGGGCATGGCTTAGCCATGCAGCAACAATTTCTCACTTGAGGAAAGCAGCAGATATGTTGGGCACAGCTCTGGGCCTTCACTTGCTGCCAGCAATGCTGGCTCGTGTAGGCCAACCATGCCCTGCTAAATAAAATAAATTAAATATGCTATATTTAAGCAGGGCATGGTGGTAGTCCTCCAAATATATATCAGACTACTAGTAGTCTCGGTACTAGTTTGTAGTACTATCAACAGTGGCCACTGTAGCACACATCGCAGTAAGCGTCCTTCTAGAATGCACCAGGGAACCACCTGCCATAAGAAGCCACCTAGCACATCCATGATGGATGACCCTGGGCTAATGCCATGAACAGCGGGACTGCTGACACAACACTATAATAGAACAGCATCTGAATATGTGTATCAAGCTGCTGTTATACACGCAATGGACGACACACTACGTGTGCTGCCATTGTAGCTATAAGCTACTTTTTTTATAAATGTGCAGTTTGCCACCAGAAAAGATACAAGGGTTGCATACGCGGTGCTCGTCTCTGCGGAGATCTTCACAACTTCTGAATTTGGTTGGCAACCTTGCTGAACTAGTAAGGAATGGTGGTAGCTACCACAGTAAGGTCGTTCACTGCATTCGCACAGTGTAAGCCCTCCAACCAAGGCCAGTACGAAGGTCGTTCACTGTATTAGCACAGTGTAAGCCTCTAACCAAGGCCGCTCCGCACAGCAGACAGGATGCGGCACACATGCAGCACCCATGTGCATGTCACCCCCGTCATCCCTTCAGGTATCTGCAGCCGTGCCGGCCAGCGGGACTGGCTCCTTGGCGAGGATCAAGAAGATAGGCCACCGAACATCGATCTTATCGAGGTCCGTGCCGTCGGACAACAGCACCTGCTTCAGCTGGTCTCTGAAGGCCACCAGGGGGTCTGCTCTGTCTGGGTGAGTGGCCAAGTACGTCTGGTAGGCGGACCAAGAGGTCAGGTAGCCCACCTGCGGGACAGGGAGTTGCGCATGTTCGGAGGACGAAAGGGAAAAATAGATTTCCTAGTGAAGACGGGAATCAGTAAATGAACAATTACGACCAGGCCAGAGAAACATGAAGAATGCATGGCCATGTCTTACCAGGTGGTCAAGCGTCATTTTGAGTTCCATCACCAGCTCCCTCCTCTCCACC
The DNA here is from genome assembly GCA_001598975.1 of Parachlorella kessleri. Lineage (NCBI taxonomy): Eukaryota > Viridiplantae > Chlorophyta > Trebouxiophyceae > Chlorellales > Chlorellaceae > Parachlorella > Parachlorella kessleri. The sequence goes on along the minus strand of BBXU01000858.1, from coordinate 15,416 downwards.
ACCCTGAACTCGTCTTGTGTAGGCTCCATGTTGGAATAGTGCTGCTCGACTAGCACCCGCTTGGAGTCCCAATAGGGACCCAGCTGGCCTTCGTACAGGTCTTGCAGCAGGACATTGGCTGCTGTCTGCTGGGGAGGAAACTCCGACAGGCCGTAGCCCCACACCGCCAGCGTCCCTGTGGGCCGCAGCACCCGCCGCATCTCCCTGTAGAAGCTCCGTATGTGAAGCCTGAACAGCAGCACATGCTGCCACAGAGTCAAGGAGCGATTCATGCTCAACTACCGTCAAAATGCCATGCCCAGCGCAGCAAGAAAGCCGGTTGGCAGCTGGTCAGGCCAGCGGGTGGGGGGATAGGCAGGCAAGGCAGCCCCCTGGCTCACCAGTGGAGGCACTGTGCTGCTGTAGCCAGGTCCACGCTGCCTGCTGCCAGCTGGGGCAGGTGCTCCCCAGGGCCCAGAAGGTACTCCACGTTGGGCAGCTGCACTGCGTGCTTGATCTGCGACTCGCTGGGGTCCACGGCCACCACCTTCTCAAAACTCTGTGCCAGCCGAGCTGCCACTTGCCCAGTGCCTGAAGTACATGGGCGGTGAGTCGATGCAAGCACGTCTTTTCGCTGCTAGAGCGTCCCATGGTATGTGTTGAACTAACCGCACCTGTGCCCACATCAAGGGCTAAGCCTCTCTCAGCGTTGGTGCTGAACTTAAAGATTGCTTCATAGAGGACTTCCTGGTAAGAGGGTCGGAAAGATGCATACGCTGAGGACTGGGCCTGGAAGAGGCGAGAGTGCACTCCAAACGTCATGGAAGCAGGCCAGGTCTAGTAAACCTGGAAGTAACGAGGGTACGGTTGCTACCGAGGATAAAGGTAAATGGTGGTAAGGGTGCAAGCATGTTGTTTCACGCGTCAGTGATTGGCTTGCACGCGCCTGAGCGAGTAGGCGCTGGCGGCAACTGCAAGTATTCAAAGAGCATCAAGGGCTATTTCCAGGGAAAAGTACTGGCCATGCACTCCAGATCACCTCAAATTCGGGTGTCTTCGATGCCAGCATATGTCACCCTCACAACAGCAACTCTCACTACTCTGGACGCTGTTCACTTGCACAGCGCATGAAGAGGGCAAGCCATTCTCAAATATTACCATCCTTACCAACTACCAACACCACAAGTGCATGTCAGGGAGCCCCCCCGGCACGTTATCTTCTCAGCTCGCAACCTGGGATGCAACAAATATCTCTCAGCTGCTCGACAATAGAAACCTTGGCATCCTCAACCAGCACCAACACCACCTCATGAAACAGCAGGATGCCTCTACCCTGAACCACATGGCAACTCAATTGCAACCTAAGCCAGCCAGGAAGGAAAACCTTCCAAGCAACCACTACACAGCTGGCGAGGTCACAACAGCTGCTGCCCGGCCAAGAGACTCTTCCCCTGGGCCAAGTCCCTGCCGATCACTACCATCAACGGCAGAGCCTGCTTCTCGTTGCAGTTCGCTACCGCTGCTGCTGGCTGCCAAGCCTGCTACGCCCGCAAAGCGCGCAGCATGGCGCAGCGGCCGCAGCGAGTTGAGCGCCACCAGCAGTGTGGACCCCTCGTGGATAAACACCGCCAGCCACAGCGGCACCGCCCCCAGCACGGTTGGGATCACCAGTGCGATGATGGAGGCAGCAGCAAGGGCCAGGTTCTGGCGGATGACTGCCTGTGTATCCCTGGCTACCATCAGCAGGAAGGGCACCGCCGCAATGCCGCTGCTGTTGAGGACTATGGCGTCGGCGGCAGCAGAGGCGGCGGCAGTGGCGGTGGACGCAATCGCGATGCCCACATCGGCAGTTGCCAGCGCTGGCGCATCGTTGATGCCATCACCCACCTGCACAGGCTAGGCCAGTACTGCTCATCAACGGCGCGTGGCCTAACAGCACATGACAGCAGGCCGGCTAAGCAGCCTTGCCTGCCATATAAGCCTCTTGTGTCCCCACGACTGGCAGAAGTGCATGCCAACAAAATTGCGCCTGCTACCCCAAAGCACCCCTCACAGCCCGTGCATGCCTCATGACAGTGATGGCTGCCGCATGCTGCTCAGTTAGACCTCATAGCTCAGCGCCCACCATGATCACTCCGCCGCCTGGGCCCTGCTGCTCCTTCAGCGCAGTCACTTTAGCCAGCTTCTGCTCGGGCGTCAGCGCGGCATGCACCCTGCCTATGCCCAGTTTGCGCGCGATGCGCTCTGCGCTGGCTGGGTGGTCGCCCGTCAGCATCAGGACTTGAACTGACTGCAGCAGGGAGGGGGTGGCACCGGCCCAGGAGCCCTGCAACAGGATGGGATGTGACGATGTTAGATGTCAATAAGCAAGCAAGGCAGTAAGATTTAAACAAATACTTCTGCTTGCACTTGCCAGGTGAGCAATACGTAGATCACAATTGCATAAGATAAGTTCATTTCTCTACGGATGCCTAGTCTCCAACAACCCCGTGAGAATATGCAGGAGTGCAGGCGTGTTTGCTTCCTACCTGTTGCAACGCCGCCACGGCATCTGCGCTCTGCTGCCTTACAGAGTCCTCAAACCTGAACAGCCACACCGACCGCTGCCCTGCCACAACTGTGCTACTGCTGCTGCTACTGTCGCTACCGCTGCTGCTGGCACTGCCGGCATGCCCATGGCCTCCGCTGACGCTGCTGGCTGCTGGACTGCTCTCTGCAGATTTCATGCCGCCGTTGCCGCTGCCGCCACCGTTGCTGCTTGCACCATCTGCCACAACCTCTGCCGGCTCCATAACAAGCACCGACAAGACACTGGTGCTGGCTTGGCCAGGCGCCGACATCAGCCGCTGCACTGCTGTACGCTCCTCGACAGTGAGCCGAGCCTCCACGTAGTCAACTGCACCAAACCAGCAGTGGTGCCCAGCCCCTCCCTGGGCCACACCACCACTGCTGCTGCTCGCCATCTCGTTGCTGCCATTTGCATTACTACTCGGCGGCTTGCTGCCTTCGCTGCTGCTGCTGCCACTCCAAGAACCGCTGCCGCCGCTGACAGTGCCCTCCACCCCGCCCCCGGCCACCAGCCGAAAGTCCGACACGTGGCAGCTGCCACTGTCCAGGCCTTCCCTCTCGCCCATCAGCACCACCGCCTCGGACACAGGGTGCGTGCTCCGCTGGGACAGCGCCATGGCCGCACGCAGCGCCTGCTGCCGCCCTGCCTGCTGCTGCACATGCTGCAAGCCACCGCTGCCGCTGCTGCTGCTACCATTGTTGCCGCTGCTGCTGCTGCTGCCCCCTGCTGCGCTGCCTGCTGGGGGGCCTTTCGCTTGGAGCGGCAGCAGGGCGGAGCAGACCAGGGAGCCGGTGGTGAGGGTGCCGGTCTTGTCAAAGGCCACCGTCCGGCAGGAGGACAGAGCGTCCAGCACGCGGCCGCCCTTGACAAGGATGCCCCTGCGTACAAGATTTGGCCACCCAGGCTTAGGTTGCTTGCCATGGCCACTGGTGTTGGTATAGGAGTCCGTTTCAGGGTGCCTGCACCTGCAGGCCCCTATGCCACCACGCAGATCCCAGCAGAATCGGGCGGGAGGGGCATGACTTGCATGACAGGAGGGTGGGGACAATACCCTGATATCTCCATGAACAGTGACTGCTGTGACTAATGCACCCAAGGATGCGCAAACTAAGGAGCAGGGCTGGCAAGATGTAGGGGAAGGAAGCCCCACCTGGAGGCAATGGCTGCGATGGCTGACACGTAGGCAAGGGGCACCATGACCAGGGCGCACGGTGATGCCACGGTCAGGAGGCCCATCGCACGGTAGAAGGCCCCGCGCTGCAGCAGACCAGGGAGCGGGGCAGGGCAAAGCAGGTTTGGCAGGGGCCATGCGCTGAACAGCCACAGTGGGACCCCACGAGGGCAGGTCAGGTGGGTGACTCTCCATCCGACAACGCAGAATCACAAAGCCAGCAAGATTCGCAGCCAAGGAGCCGCACCCATCCCAGTTTCAGCTGCCACTGCCAAACCGACGCGAGCATCGAACCGCGCACTTCAGCCGAACCCCCGGCAGTGCGTACCTCCGCGCCCGACCCCAGGAGCGGCACGCCCATGGCTAGCAGCACGCCCAGCACTGCCAGCGAGGCGAGGATCACGCCCTTGGAGTACACCTCCCCAAACTGGTCCAGCCAGGTCCTCAGCCGCGGCCGCGTGGCCTGCAGGCAGCAAGGGGCCAGCAAACAAGTTGCATCCGGTGTGATAGGGCTGTTCCCAGGCCAATAAACAACTTCCCATGCTGCCACACACAACCCCATTTCAGTAGAGATTGCTAAATTGACTTGCCCGCGGCTATTGCATTCATTGAAGGTGCTTCATCCATTCCCATGGTCCTGAACATCAGCTTGCCCCGAACCGGGGGTACAGTCACTTCAAATCAGCCCTCCCTCTTGCTGCTGCCACCCAGCCCCAGGTCCCAGTCGCCTGCTCCTACCTGGGCGTCCAATGTAAGCTTGGCTATCCTAGCGGGTGTGGACTCCTCCGCCAGCCTCGTCGCCTTCACAACCAGCAGGCCATCTCGGTTGAGGGAGCCAGCCGCAATCTCGTCGCCCGGCCGCCGCAGCACAGGCAGGCTCTCGCCGGTGATGTGCTCGGCTGACACCAGCGCCTTGCCAAAGGTGATGGTGCCGTCCAGGGGCACCTGCAGCATCGGAGGGAGGCAATTAGGATTGTTCATCCTATGAGGCCCTGCCACCCCCCAATCCCTTCATCTTTTTCATTGGCCTTTTCCCACCACCCCATCGCCGCTACAGGCCGGCAGCCACCCGCTCCTGCTAAGTTGCGCCCTGGTTTGTAACTTGGCACACGTTTGCACTTGGTCAAGGGCCCTGACGATCGGACCACGCGCACAGTCGCCCTGTGCACCAACCCTGACGATCCTGACCACGCGCACAGTCGCCCTGTGCACCAAAGCAGGCGGCCACACTGCACCGTTGCTCCACAGCAAAACCGAACCTGGCTCATCTGCTGGGGACCTACCTGCTCTCCTGGCTTCACCAACATGTGGTTCCCCACAGCCACCTCCCCGGCCGTAACTTGCCGGGCAGAGCCCAGCTCCGGCGCGCCCCCCGGGCCCCCGACTTGCACTAGCACCGCGGACGTGGGGATTGTGTCGTACAGCTCTGCCAGGTTGCCCTGGGCCCTGTGGGTGAGCAGGTGCTCCAGGGTGTGGGAGGTCTGGAAGAGGACCAGCAGCAGCGCGCCCTGCAGGGAGTGGTGCCGTGGAGAAGGGCTGAAGCGGCCGTTGAGTCATGCAGTATCGGCGGTGCAGTATCAGGCAAGTCTAACCAAAGGCGGCACACCACAAGCAAGGGTGGGCAGCTCGCGGGCTGTGCATCAGCAGCATGTGCCAAGGGAAGTGATTCCTCTGCTCAGACAAGCTCCCAGCTAAGCTCATTTTCACGAAAATGTTACAAAGCAGCCTACAGCCCAGATACCAGCTGCCTACCCACAGCCTGCTGAAAGGCACGTCAGCCCCCACCAAACGGGGAGCATCCATAGAACAAACGCACAATCTTCCTTCCTTTGGGGCAATTGGCACCACCTCCCCAACAGCTGCCTTTCCCTGGCCTGGGCCTAGGTGACTTGCACCGACTCTATGAAACCAACTCATCACACCGTAAGCAGCCCACACTGGCCCACGAATGACCAAGCATTGACGCCTTACCTCAATGGCATACCCGCTCAGCAGAGTACCAACCGCAGCCAGCGTCATCAGCACATGGGTGTCTATCCTGCCAGCTGTCAGGTCGTAGGCCAGGTCCACCAGCGCAGGAACCCCGGCCAGGCAATACACCGCCCAGGTAGCCGCTGTGCTGACTTGCTGTGCAGTTGCTGCTGCATCAGCTGCGAGCCGGCCAGCCAGCCACGCCGCCACTGCCGCCACAAAGATGCCCCCAATTTTTGCTGCCGTGGCCGCCGTGCTCTGCTCTAGCCACTCTGCCAGGCTGGACAGTCGAGTGGTGTCAAAGAGCCACTTGAGCGCACGGTGTACCGGGTTGGAAGGATCACTATGCTCATGCTCCGAGTGGTCATGGCCATGGCCCGCCACGCTGCCTTGGCTGTGGCTGTGGCTGTGGGACCGCCCCTGGCCACAGCATCCAATATCAGGGCTGGGTTGGGAAACGCTTGAACGCCCGGGCTGGCTGTCGTTGTGATCGGAGGTGCCATGTCCCGCATGGGCAAAGCATCTGAGCGATCCTCGGTTCCCAGCGGCAGTGCAGCACCGTGTGGGTCGTTGAAAGTGGCATGGGAAGTGTAGACCTCCAGTCTGGGGCTGGGTAGTGGCGGACAAGTATACTGCTCTGCGCACAGGGGTCTTTACGAAAGGCGCTGTTGTCCGACGCGCTGAAAGCGCCGGGCTGACATTCATTTTTTACAGCTCCGCAGGAAAGACACATGGATTCACCTCAAATCTGTCTGTGTCCATGCCTCCCTTCCCGCCACTGGTGCCCATGGTAGTAGAGCGAGTTGCAGGGGCCATGTTCCACAAATGCCAAATCGTTCTGAGATGCCCTGAACGGTGACTGCCGCGGTTCCTGTGGGTCGTGGCCACGGCACTAGCTGGTGCGCACGCGTCATGATCAGAAAACCTTCAGGAGGTGCCCGGAGGTTCCAGTTATGCCCTTCGTAGAGCAGCAGCATAGCTTTCCTGCCTAACTGATCCAAGTTAGTGAGACAGCTCATCCTGAAGGCTGCCCGAGGGGTGCGCGCGCGGTACAAGGCGGAGGCGTCACGTTTGAACGCCAAAATCAGGAGCTGGAGGACAGCTGACATAGACCGGCTGAAGTGCACCTGTGCCAGCCTTACAGATGAAGCGTGCATCCCCCCTTACCAGTCACCCAGTAGGTGAGCAAGACGATTACACAGCCACTCCCGCACAGAGCGAGTGCCATCATGCTCTAGGTTTAAACACTTAGAGCACTCAGGATGTTGGTAACATAGCGAGCTCCACCGGCAGCTTGGCTGACCTCTGCAAGGCTGTGGCACTGCTTCAGCATGGATGAAAGCTTGTCACGGGCCGCTGTGACTCACGGCGTGCAAGCAGCTGCTTCTCAGTGGATGCCCACCTGTGTTAAGGGTCTGGTGCCCTCATGGTGAGGTTTCTCTTGGAGGTGGAGAAGTGACCATCCATCCAAGGTAAGGGTACAACACCAATATCCTTGGAAGGTGCCTCAGGCAAGCACGAGCAGTAGTGCAGGCCATGTCAGGAAGCAGAGTTTCACATCAGTTTCCTGAACAGCATTGTGGCAAGAAATGGCCATAGGAAGAGAGTAATCCACTGACACCGCTGTTTCATCAGGCCTGACATAGCCTGCTAGTTGTCAGGGCCGCCAGCAAGTATTGATTCCCACCGCCAGCACACCCGCCACCTAGCCTGCAGCCATCCAGCACTCGGGAGGGCTAATGTGTGATCCTGCTGTCGAAGATGGCCCCTCCGCCAGGAAGCTGCTATTGCTACTGGTGCCCGGCAAAGGGCGCAACAGCCATCATGCATATTAGAAAAGTGACCTGCTGCCGCCTTATACCCCCCTTGTACCTGCTAACTTGCTGATACTGGGAGGCGCGAGCTGGGCATGAGCACCAGGAATTGGGTGACAGAAATCAGGCACCGGTTGCAGGGAGGCAACCACCATCCCAAGGCTGCAAAACTGCAGCTGCGGGTGCAGGCATGTTTGGAAACAGTCCTGATTGTGCATTTAGCTGTGGATGGAACAAAGCACAACTCACCCTTTAGGCCAATGCCTAGCATCTGGCCGCCGGGCTGGAAATCTTGGGCCGGCAGAGAGTCAGCAATACCGTGTTGCTGGACAGTGAAGACCGACGACCCTGCCGGCCTGGCTGCTGGTGCAGGCAGGCCCGCCAGCTGTGGTGTTCATTCCGGAAGTGCACTATAGCGGGCAACGGTTGGGGAGAGTGTGTCCCAGGCGATCCCCTATCCACAAGTCTCTTAGGTGCTAGACAGAAAAGAAGACTTGCTGGGCGGCCTAGCCACCCTGGGCGAGGTGCATATGTAAACAGCAACGGCGGCCATCCAAAGTATCATTCTTAGGCTAATATTTTCAGAGGGCAGGAAGGGCTGGAACTGCTTGGCTGGAGCAGTGGGCTGCCGTCAAGGCATTGGCACTATCACTTACCGTTTATGGGTTCTGCCACTTTGGTGACCTTGGCAAAGTTCTGCACTCTCCTAGCGATCTGTTGCTGTGACTAGATCCCACAGTTTGGTTTCTCCCAAGTGCGGCAGCGCGCTGCCGCGAGGCACAACTGACGCAGGGGTCACGATTCCCCAGAGAGAAAGATCAGTCATATTCTGCTGCTAATCCTCTAGTGTAAGTGTAGAGCTGGGCCTTGGTCACTTTCAAATGATCGAAGTCATGGGACGTGGGCAACCTTGGAGCAGCGTGGAAGTGTCTGAAGTATAGCTAACACTATGCAACCTGTTGGCAATTCCTTCTGGACGCCGTGCCCACTCTGGTGACGTGAAGCTAGACGGAGCAACCGCGAATACAAATCAAGGTAGTGCCCTGCCGACCGTGGTTGTGACTTTGGTGGATTTCCTTGCGTGCTGTTTATCTCAGAACGTGGTCGTATACCTGCAGGTTGCTTGGGAGCGTACAGAGCAGCTGTCCAGCTGCCAGCGGGTCTACCTTCCTTCTTAGCTGCCGTCATGTTGAAACTGAGTAACACAGTGGTCGCTGTGCTAGCATGTCTGGCTTGGACGGCGGTAGGTACCAACTTTCCAAGCTTGTCACTTAGGCAGTGTGTGCCTTGCTCCTGGTGTGTTTCTGCAGCGAGCCATAAACGTCCGGCTGCCGTGCTTAGGTGGAGCCTGGTCCACGGCTCACTTGGCGGTTGTGCGAGGTGGATAGCCCAGCTGCCATTGCAGGCCTCGTCTGGACTGATTCTGCTAAACAAGGACCTTCTTTCCCATGGGTTCCCGTACCCCATGGCGTTAACAGGCCTTGGGATGGGATTCACCAGCATTGCCAGCTTCCTCTGTTGCAGGGTGAGTTGGTATACTGCATGCGCTGGTCCAGCAGTGCATGCAGCCTGCTTCCCCTAGTTGTCTGGTGCTTGCCATCGTGCCCTCCCAGTCCAAGCTGACAAGGGTAAGGTTTGGTGCAGGTGTTCAAGGTGGTGAAGGTCTCCGAGAAGAAGCTGGGCTTGGAGTTCTTCCTGACAAAACTGATGCCGGTCGGGCTGTGCCAGGCGCTGACTAATTTCTTTGGTAACACCTCTTACCTGTACCTCACAGTAGCTTTCATACAGATGCTCAAGGTGAGGCTGACTGGGATCTGCCAGGGGCGCTGCGCCTCAGGCTTTGAGCCAGGTGCTATGGTGTTGGTTGCTCTGAGGGCTACCTTCATGGACCTGGGTGGTGTGTGTCCTGGCCTGTCCTCCAGTGGTACCACAACCGCTGTGCAAGCTTTGACAGGTGGCCAAACCCTCGGCAACTCTGCTGGGTCCGCTGCTGCTGTCGCAGGCACTTTCGCCCGTCATCACCATGCTTGGACTCTTTCTGGTTGGGCTGGAAAAGCCTACCCGGCGCTTGATCGCTTCTGTGCTGCTCATAGCCGGAGGAGTCGCGCTTGCGTCGGCTGGGGAGGTCAACATGAACTACCTGGGGTTCACCTTCCAAATGCTGGCAGAGGTTAGGCTGTATGGGCAGCATGAGCAAGGAATGGTGCTCTGGCACAGTGTGGGGCCACATGGCAGCATGGCTGACTGGGCTGCTACACTTGTAGGCAAAGAGAGGTAGCAACCATAAACGTTAGGCTGGTGCTCTGGCCCACAATATCTGTCGCATCAGCTGCAGTCGAGCAAAAAAGCTTGGTAGTGGATGTATAGACAGTGCGCGTGTTTTGCAGGCCACAGAGGCGGCCCGGCTTGTCATGACACAGCTGCTGCTGGTGGGCCTCGAATTCCATCCAGGTGGGCGGGCTTGTGTGAGGAGATGCGCTGGGGTTCCCTGTCACGCAACAATAGCTGCAGGCATATTGGGTCTAGGCAACAGCTGCCTGCAGGGTGTGGGTGCAGCACTCGCTGTAACAGAATACAGGCTGGCACCTCCCCTGCCAGCACTGGCTGTCCTTGCTCTCTTGCTTGCGCTTATTTTTTGAAGAAGGAAAATGCAACCTGCAGAAGCCCTGGCTTGAAATGACAACATGCCCTCCTTCGATTGCATAGGCTGTGACTGACAGCCCGGCCCCTTCACAGCCTCTCATGCGCACACCTGCCACGCCCGTGCCCCTCGGGCACGTGGCTGAGGGCATCATGCGCAGCATGATCAGTTGGTTCCTTCGATGCCATCGACCCAAGCTGACCTTTCTTGGCCGTGCCTGCTATGCCTGCTGCAGTCGAGGGCCTCATGTACCTGGCGCCGGCGTGCACGCTCTGGCTGGCAGTCGGCAGCATTCTCCTGGAGGTCCCAAAAATGCAAGCCGTCGGGGCGCTGTCGGTTGTGCTGGGCAGCCCGGGCAAGTTCGTCCTGGCAGCGTGCATGGGGTTTGTGGTGAACGGCCTGGTGTACATCATCATCAAGACCGCCTCCTCCCTCACGCTCAAGGCAAGTCCATGGTGCAGCTTCCCAGCAGGCATTAGTGTTACCTGGAGTTGGTATCCTCTTGTCAACCTCAGCAGTAGGGAAGTTGGGCACCATGGCATGCTCAGGTTTAACATGATCGACCGGTGCTCTATATGGGCGTGAGCAGCAGCTAGCTGGTCATGCTACCCCAGGGATGACTTTTGGTCGCCTGTTGCCTTGCACACAGCATTTTGCACTAGTTCCCATTTGCCCCCTGTTACCGTACTGCCTCAGCTGTCTGATCGAGAAGCACCCCTTCACAACGCGCCAAGACAAGCAGCGGCTGTCAGGAGGCCTTGGAAATCAGCAAGGACTTGTTCTGCTGGTGTTGTTCAGGTGGTGGGCACTGCCAAGAGCGGGCTGGTGGTGGTGCTGGGCATGGTGTTTCTGCAGGAGGTTGTCACTCTCATACAGGTGACCGCTTTAGCTGAGGGGGTTGTACCGTCCCCCAGCTTGGGATCTGAGAGCGAGTGCAACCCCAGCTTTAGGCAGCGGTTGGCATTGCAGCACCGCCCCCACTGGAGCCCACCATGCCCCATTACACCTTCCTGCACCCGGCTTCCAGCAAGGACTATGCAACTGTTAAGTGCAGCAACCGGCAAACTCAATCTGCCGTGCGCACCTTTGCCCCTGCTTTCCATGTAGGGCGTCGGCTACGGCATAGCGATTGCCGCCTTCTTCTGGTACAACCACATAAAAATGAAGCAAATGGGCACGGCTGACAAGCTGGCCGGGAAGGCGACAACCAGGTCTGAGAGTGCCGAGGGCGACCTGTCCGAAGAGAATCAGCCCTTGAAAACCACCGAGCTTAGTGGAAGTAACAGTGGTGATACTGTAATCCCTATGAGGAAGGAATGAGGGACCAGTAAGCTGCGCTAGTGTTGCCAGCGTGCCTGAAGGCACGCCTGGGGAAGGCACAGCACTTGTTGACTCCGTTGGCAGGTTATACCCCTAGGGAAGAATGCGCCTGATATTTTCAATGTGCTTTATTATAGCTGTGCTGACGGTAGCCTTTATGACCTAGTAGTTGTACTTTGACTCGGGACTGGCTGGCTCAGCAGACTAGGGCTGGGTAAGGCAAGTACAGAATTCTTTTTGGCAGTGCAGTGCAGCATCCTCCAGGTCCTGCTAGTGCCTTGGTGGGAACCAGTATGTTTATGCTACAGCTGAGGAGCTTCAGGCACGATTGCCTGCCACCTTTTGAAAACATGGTTGCTGGCATGTCAGGGAGAGGCTGTACACCCAGCGTACTGCTAGGCGTACCAGCGGCAAGTTTGGAAAGGATTTGGTTGCGAAGCCCAAATGACACTCTCTGGGACGCCTGCCCGATGCAACGGCAGTGCAAGCAACAGGCACGAAAGCAGATGGTGGCAAGGGGATTTACCTGCTGAGCGAGGCATCATAGTAGGCGAAGGAGAGTCAGTAACGTTCAGCAGAAAGGTCCTGGTCGATGTAACAAGTGTGCAAGGGCAGGGGCATGTCAGGGCAGGATAGCTTCCCAGTTGAGCGGGGGTTACATGCATGCCAGGACATCTAATCATTTCTCCCGCCCTAGCATGTTATCGCAGCTTGCAACCCCTGGCGACGTCCCAAAGCCCCCAGCTGATCACTTGGCATCTTCTTAGGACTAAACAGCACAATTGCAGCCATGGCGTGGCAGGGTGTGGAGGAGCTGGACCGGTCGGACCCTGCCAGTTTCTACCTGGAACGGCCGGAGCAGGTGGAGCTGGCAGACGAGGTGCTGATGGTGGAGGACACGCAGTTGGCTGTCCACTCGGCCGTTTTGAGCAGGTCTTCCAAAGTTTTCCTGCAAGCATTTCTGACTCAGCGCGAGGTATGGACATGTCGGCTCTCCGGCTTCCGTGCCAACCAAATACAGCTGTTTGTACCTTGCGACTTGAACGGTGTCAAGCATAGGGTGCAACATTGCTGCATTCTGGAGGGGGCAAGAGGACAATGCAGGCACCCTTGACCCTGCTGCTGCCATCCGTATCCTGTGACGGTATATTTTCTAATCTTCTAGGGGTATGTGCGTTTGCAGGTTAGGGGCTCTCGCAAGAGGTCCAGGGCTGGCTCAGAGGGCTGGAACCCTTTTGGTCCATCATCTTCGCTGGTGGAGGTAGCCGTCTTCCTGCGCCTGCTCTACCGCTCCCAGGATGTGACTACCATACTTGAGCATGGCAGTGTGAAGCCCCTGCTGCCGGCCCTGGCGCACATGGCGAATAAGTTTGATGTGCCCTGGCTGCTGGGCTCGGTGCAGCAGCACCTGGGAAGCCTTGTGGACACTGGGGTGAGGTACGGCAGCGGCGGGCCCACCCTGCAAGACATGGTGAGCTACTTGCGCCTGGCTGGGCCTCCTTTGAGGCTGTCTGACCTGCGGGACAGCTGCTTTGCTGCCATCGTGGACCACATCACCACCTGCTCATCCTCAGCAGACCGTAGCGGAGGCTTCCTGGATGCTGCTGTACTGGCTGGGGTGGAGCGTGGCATGCTGGCCAGTATGTTTGGCGCCCTTTTGTGCGCTGTCCAAGCCTCGCCCAAGTATGTCCAAGAGGAGGTTATGGCCAACGTCCCGAGCAACCTGCGCTGGGAAGCCTGGTCCCAGTTGACCGGCGGCTGCGACGAGTATGTGTGGCTTGCTGAAGGTCTTGGTGCTGTAGTGGCTGCCGGCGAGGCCCTTATGTCCAAGGTGTTTGAGATGGCCGGCCAAGCCTGGGCGCTGGAGCTGTATGTCGACACACCCAGTGGGAGCGACACTGATGAAGACCGAGATGACGACCAAGTTGAGCTGCGGCTCGAGCTGCTGTGGCTGCCCAGGGGCCAGCGCGACAGCGGCAGGCCGGTGGGGGCGCGCGCCATGCTGGTCAACTGGATGGACACGGCCGACACCATCAGCACTACCATGTACCGGCCCGAGGTCTTCTATGCGCCACGCGGCGGGCGCAGCGGGAGCGGCGGCGGCGGCGGTGACAGCGAGGATGACAACACCAGCGGTGCTTCCAGTGGCGGCGGTGGCGGTGCGGCAGCGGCACTTGATGGCGGCGGCGTGGCAGGGGCGGTTGACGGGAACGGCAACTTCGTCAGGGCGGCTTTGTTCAAGCTAGGGAAGGCGTCCCGTGCTTTGGGCGAAGGATATATTTACGGGTTTGACCTTGCCGGCAAGCTGAGGATTCACTTTGAGATGGTTTACTGAGGTGGGTCCAGCATCCTTGGGGCTGAGCTTCAGAGGGGCAAGGGGAATGCATGGGGTGATGGTTTGTGGTTGCAGGTGCCTCGGCCTTCGTGCCCATATTGGTGGTACTGCTTATCGACACAGCGCACCCGCCACATTGCTGTCTGAAACCTTCCTGTCACTTGCATTCCCATTTCTAAAACTAGTGGGAGGGTCGATTGTCCAGGAACATTTTGGCAAGTAACTCCCCCTGCATTGGAAGTGGTAATATATCGGCAACAGGGAGTGCTAGGGAGAGAGTGGGGTACAGAATGGGTGGCTTCTGGGCAAGCGTTTGTGGTGCATTGTGCTATTTGCCGGAGGGCCAGGCACCGGTGGTGTATGTGGGTGGAGACGGGGGTTTTGGGTGTTATGCAGGGCTTGAGTGTGGCTTGTAGTGTCTTTGGCATGTGCGTGAGCTTGCAGAAACTTGTGTTGGGGTGACCAGTTGGGGGCAAACCTGTGTCAGCGGCTCCTGAGGCGTGCTTGATAAAATCTCCCTGTCGATGGGGAAGTTGTCAGTGGTTACTACTAGCTTCCCTACCTTTCAGAGGCAGGAGTGACCCAACAAGTGGTGTGAAGTCTAGGGCCGCAGTCGTTGCGCTCAGCATCAAGGCCTTTGTGCGCTGCAGGCATGTGGATGCAAGATGAGGCTGCTGAGGGGGTGCCTTTGCCTGGGCACTGACTTCGGTATGGGCTCGGATATGGTTGAAAATGGTTGAACCAGCGCTGGAGGAGACTTTGCACTGAGGAGATGCATTGAATATGTTGGAATACACTTGTGTCTGATGGGTGTGCTATATTCCCCTTTGTGGTGGAAATGCACATGACTGGAAGGGGTCAGACAGCAGTGTGGCGGGTGCCAGCATATTCCCATTTGAGGTCAGAAGAGTGCGGAGTCTAGTGCTGTCGGTGAGACCGTTTGCACAGGTTGGTGCAGGACTGACTCTTTCTGACTCTTCCTTGTGGTTATCGTTGGTAGTTGCGGGATGCAGGCTTGATGGTTGTCTGACTTGGAACTGCAAAGCCTAGGTGGCAACCATGCTTTGTTGCGGTTGATAAGATGTTTGTTTGCCTGCTTTCATCCATCCGGCTATGCTCGTATCAAGTCTATTGGGAAATTAAGCGTGGACCGTTGAAAGTTGGCTAGCAGTTGCTAGCTATGGTCTTGGAGGCGATGGACTTGTTCTATACAGTTGATCTGTATGGGCCCTCCCTATGTTCGCACGCTTTGAATGTTGGTTTGTCTATTAAGGGTGGCAGGTAATGCGATCAGTTTATGTTAGTGCCTTAAGTGCCTTGGGGTAATCTGTCCTGTTTTATCACCTGTGTGGGCTTTGTCTGTTATCAGGCCATTTGGTTTTTCTCACCGTCGATTATTAACGAGTTTTTGAGCTTAGCGATGCAAGCATTCTGCAAGGTTCTTCTGGCAAGAGAGTGTGCAAAGAAGTCGGAACAGTAGACAGGTAAGAATTCACTACACAGGACATCCCTGACTTTTATCTCTAAAAAAACCTGCGGGAACAAAATTTGGCGAACTGCAAAGGAGAAGGGAAGGACGCAGTTAATAGCAAGAGAAAATACTAGCTCAAAACTCA
>BBXU01000856.1:0-36652 GCA_001598975.1 Parachlorella kessleri | reverse complement strand
GGGGGGGCGGGGGGGGGCATGCCATAAGGCATGAGTTGGTTGGATCTTGTTGGATCTTGTGGTCTGTGGGTATAGCACGCACTGGCTCCTTGTTGGTTTTACCTGTGGGGGGCTCATGGCGGCATGGTCATGTGGCGGAGCCCTTTAATAAGACTAGATAGGCTCCAGGGGCGGGTGGGCTTGGGCTATGTTGACATGGTTGAATGAGTGGTAGGGAAGTGCAGGGGGTAGCTGGACATGAGCGCGACACACCTAGCAGGGCCATCTCTGGGTTCTTTAGGTCAGGCATGAGACCAGGGTGCGTGCGTTGCTACTTGAGGCTTGGCTGCCCTGGTTATTGCCTGTCCCGTCTTGGTTCCCCGGTATACCTGTGTCAAGACTTGAAGGGCGGAGGGGGTGGGGGGCTTTCCTGCTAGGGCTGCAGGCAACTGTGGCCAGCCGCCCGCCCTGCTGCCCGCGCTGTGCTGCAGGTGAACATCTTCCGTGACGCCACCGTGCTCATGGTCGACTTCATCAAGCGCATCCGGGAGCAGGGCTTCCAGCTGCAGTACCTCAACATCGGCGGCGGCCTGGGCATCGACTACCACCGCAGGTGGGCGGGGCGGGGGCGGGGGCGGTGGTGGGGTCCTGCAAATTGGTAGGTTGCAATCATAGGCCTAGGCTGCAACACCCGTCCTGTGGTACACCGCTGTCCTTCTGCTGCCCATGCTGCAGGCCAGATCTTGCCCTGTCCCCTCCCATAGACTTGACAACTCTTGGCAACTCCGCTACCCTCACGAGCCTTGAAGCCTGCTCCTGCCTGGTGGGCTTGTTGCAGGGGCGACGTGCTGCCCTCCCCCAAGGACCTGATCGACACCGTGCGGGACCTGGTGTCCTCCCTGGGCCTCACCCTCATCATCGAGCCGGGCAGGTCCATGATCGCCAACACCTCGGCACTAGTCAACACCGTCACAGGTGGGTCGGCGCCCATCCGTTCATGTGTGTTCTACTCAGGGTGGCTGGTCGTGCAAACAGAGTTGAAGGCGAGCTGTGGTGACAAGCGCAGGGAAGTTATGCTCTGGGGCTTGCCTGAGTTCTGTTTTACACAGGGTGGTGCGGTAGGCTGATGTGAGGGGTGTATACGCGGGGAGAGGCTGGCAGAGCAATTGTGCAGTTGTGCTCCCCCGCTGCTTGCCTTATGTTGTGATCAGCTGCGTATGCATAGCGTGCAGGCGTGAAGACCAACGGCAACAAGAACTTTGTAGTCATCGACGGCTCCATGGCGGAGCTCATTCGCCCCTCCCTGTACGACGCCTACCAGCACATTGAGCTCACGGCGCCCCACAGCTCCCCCGTGGAGACTTTTGACGTGGTGGGACCCATCTGCGAGTCGGCCGACTTCCTGGGCAAGGGCAGGTGAGGAAAAAGAGAGGGTATCTTTTGGGCTGGCAATGAAATAATCCCTTTGCCGCTCGTGCACCTAGCAGTATGCTGGGTGTACAGCCTCTGCAAGGACAGGTGAGGAAAAGGATTGGAAGAAGGGCCATGCATGAGGGCCATGCACGAGGAGAAGGCTACTTCTGGTTGCTGGCTGGCTGGGTGGCTTGGTGGATGTGGCCAAGATTCTCAGTGGGGCTGTGGGGCTGTCTTGCTTGGGCGTGTAGTAACTTAGGGTTGTTATAGGAATAGTACAAAGAGAAAAGCCCTTGTTACAGTTTGCCATGCACCATATCAAAGCTCGCCGGGCCGCTACAGCCTCCCTGCGGGTGATGTTCTGTTGGTGGGGGCTGTCTGCCTCCTGTTGGCTTACCTCCTGCCCAAGGCCACCAGGGAGGGCTGTTGGTGGGGGGGGGGGGGGGGGGGGTTGTGACGGGGCAGGCAAGGCCACCAGGAAGGTTTTTTGAGTGGGTTGGACGGGACGGGTCCACTGAAACCATTCTTGGCGGGCACAGACTGCACGGCCGTGGCCTCCCCTGGAACACTGATGAGTTAGGGTGGCAGGTAGTGCGAACAGCGAGTGAGAGGCAAACTGGACTGAGAGGGCTGGATGTGCAGGAAAGCTTCAATGGTGCCCATGTCGGTATTCTTATGCCCAGGTTGGTATTCTTATGCCCATGTGGGTACGCAGGCCGCTGCCCACCCCCGCTGCCGGCGACGGGCTGGTTGTGCTGGACGCCGGCGCCTACTGCATGGCCATGGCGTCCAACTACAACCTCAAGATGCGGCCGGCGGAGTTCTGGGTTGAGGGCGGCGACCGGCTGCGGAAGATCCGGCGGGAGGAGACGCTGGAGGAGCACTTCATGCCGCTCTTTGAGGGCCTCTAGCTAGCTAGGGTGGCGCAGCAATGGGGTGCTTGAAATGCAGCTTCCTGTCTTGTTGCAGGGCTGTTGGTGGGGTGTATCGTAGCTGTTCTTCCTCAGGTGCCTGTTGTTGTGTAGGCGGGACGTGTATCACTGTCAGGGCGGATGCTAGCTAGCTACATTAATAATTAGGTAGTGCCTGTGCTGCTGTATGGTGGGGTCTGTGGTGCACAACGGGCTGGGTCAACCCCGGTGCCGTCAGGCCACTGCTCCAGGGAAGGTGTTCAGGGAAACCTTGTGCCCTTGGCAGAGCGTGGCAGTGATGCTGCTTTGTTAATGAGTAACTAGGGGCTGGGCTATGCCTGGCACCTGCCTGGGTCTCTGGGGTCTGGCATTCACAGGCGGCAGCAGAAATGCTGGTGGCACTCTGCAGTGTTGATGATGCTAAAACTTAGCATTCAGTGCTGGCTGGGTTCATCCTGCACTTGTGAGGTTTGACCAGCGCTTTGTGCTCCTACTGCTGCGAGTGAAGATTGCCGCAGACCCTCAACCGACCATGCCATTGCAGATGGCTGCATACTATAGCAATAAGGACCTCCAAGGAGGCTATAAGTTGTGCTTCGGGTTGGTGACTTTGAGCATGACCACCGACAAGCCCTTCAACATGCTCAGCTTCTCACGGCTCCGCAGATCAAGAGCTTTGTGACTGAGGCCACAGCCGGCTCAGCTGAAACCGCATACAAGCACGGATGCTCGTAGACCCGGGGATGGCACCCGAGATTCTTGCACGGCATTGGATTAGATTGACCATCCAACCCTGGCACAGTGAACGGTGCAGCTGACGCTCCTGTGTTGTGGATTCCCTGTCCTAACCCAACACAATGCAGCTGAGCGTCAAGCCCTCCGCTCATACTGGCCTGGCCAGGGCCAATCTGGCCCTGCCCCAGCGGGTTACGGCGCAGGTTAGCAGCAGCGGTACCACGATTGATGCCAAAACGGAAGTACTGCAATTGAGCGCTGCTAACCCTTGTGCGGGGGTTTGTGCAGGGCCCCCTGCTGGCGCGCAAGCAGGCGCTGATCAGCGGCAGCCCGGTGCAGCATCGGCTCTCTGCAGCTGTCCCTAAGCCCCAGAGAGCAGCCGTGGTGGTGAGGGCCGAGGCTGAGGCAGTCAAGCTGGACCCGTTGGAGAGGTGAGGGGGCTCTATTTGTAGTGATTGCAAAGGGCAGATCGTCTGTAAGCCCAGTTGGCGATCCTTACATACGTTTTCCACGTCAAGAATAGCAACATAGGTAGTATTCAGCCCACCAGCAGCCAGCTAGCGAGCCAGCCGGCCATCTTTCTTCCGCAGACCCACTTGTTGTTACAAAGCTAGTTCAGGGTCAGCCACTGATATAGGGCAGGGTTTGCGCAGCCTTCCTGGTTGTTTGCTATGGATCGTACCACCCCTGCCACGCTGTTATACGTGCAAGCTTCATCTGGATGTGACCGCCAGCGCGCTGTGCCTGCCCTGCAGCTCTGTCGCCAAGGTGGTGGGCCCTAGCCTTGCCCCCACGGTAGTTACTGGCAGCTTCATCGCGATCTGGTGGGTGGCTCGGCCTGTGACTTCATTGGTGATGCTTCTGGTCAGGGGATTGAACGAACTGTATTTGTAGGGGCGCGCCCTATCAGCCATGGTCTTGGGTGGATCCCTGGGAACCATCACTGGACGGGGCAGTGTTGGCGGCTTCAGGCGCTCATTTTGTTGGTGTGAGGTCTGGGGCAGGCATTCCGGGCAATGCAAGGAGCGAGGTTGGGACGGAACCAGGGTAATTATGGTGGGAGGGGAGGCAGGGTGCAATGCAGGGCTGCGTAATCCCCAACGCAAAGAAGCTAGCTATGTGGGAGCCATGCGGACCTGGCTTTGGCAAAAGCGCAGGCACTACCAGCAGCCAAGGCTGTCCATGGGGAATGCAGGCCTGCCTGGAACCATAACAAGTCCAGGGGTAGCGAGCAGCAGCTAAGGGTCTGGCCAGGGATATATTTCGGCATGGCCTGGAGCTTTCGGCAGGCTTACAATCTGCGCGTAAAGTGATGGTTGATGCAGCAGCCGAGCCAGTCATAGCAGGCCACCTGGGCCACAAGGCGCGGCCTGGTGGGGGAACTCTGCTTCACTGTGGAAGTGCATGGGATGAATAGGCCCCCTATGTTGGTGTAGGTACGCACTCAACGTGGCGTTCAACCTGCAGAACAAGACCATCTTCAACTTCTTCCCCTACCCCTGTGAGTGCCCAATATCCCGCACCCTTGCAACCCTGGGCATGGGAAGGTTGAACAGCACGTTTGCTGGGTCATGCTGTGCTTGTGCGTGCTCTCTGGCTCGCACATCCCCCCATGATATATGTGGTCATGTTTGGATAGACCTGCGATTTCTGTTTCTGTCATGGTCGACCTCTGGACCGCAGCTTCATTCTCGTCATAGCTTGCTCAGGCCTTCAGGCAGTGTCCTGGCAGGAAGGCCTAGCACTTGGTCCTTCCCTGCAAACCTGACTTCATCTTTGGGTGCTGCAGGGTTTGTGTCCACGGTCCATGTGGTGATCGGCGCCATCTACTGCACAATCCTGTACCTGGTGGGCGCCAAGAAGGCCTCCTTTGAGCGGGTGAGCCAGCCAGGAAGCCACCTCCCTTGTCCACTTTCGTTGTTGCTTGTGGTCGGTGGACAGTGGGGTACGTGCAGGACCCTTGGCGTAATCTGGACCGCACTACCGCCACACCTGGAGGTGTTCCGCGGAAGGGCAATTCGGCGGCGGGTGGATCGGATGCCGCGTGCGGGCCATTGGCCGTGGGGTGGCGGAAATACCCTGGGACAACTACCTCTCTAAGGCTCGCTTGCCAGCCCACTTGCCAGCCCGACCCACAGATGGCGGCTGTGCGAGCGCGCTGTGATTGCCGTCATGCTGACTGCAGCCCATTACTAAGGAGGAGCTGGGCGCCATCATCGGCCCTGCCACCATGCACGCCATCGGCCACGTGGCAGCCAACCTGTCCTTCGCGGCTGTGGCCATCTCGCTGACACACACCGTGAAGACGCTGGAGCCGGCCTTCAATGTCATCCTGTCGCAGCTCATCCTAGGTGGGTGCATGGTGTGCACCCGGGGGTTTCACGATGATGTTGCACAGGGACAGCGCTGGGGTCTTTATCGATGCCCATCTGCAGCTTGTTTGGGGACCGTCAGGCTTGGTCGCTGTGCCTGGCTCGTAGATGTGCATAGCTGTCTATCTACTGGTGCCAACCGTGCTGCCAGCTTGAGACGCTGGTGCTAACCCCAGCTGCACCTTGTCACAAGTGTCCGAAGAGATGGTTATGGGTGGTGGCTCATTCTACCCTGTCATCCTGTGCTGAGGTGTGTGGTGTCTGGTAGTGCTTACTCGCCGCGCCGCGGCTGTTGCAAGCGCTGTCACGCCCCATGATGGGCCCGCCCCTCCGGGCCCACCTTAGGTGTCTCTGGTCAGGGTGTCTGACCAGGGCGCCAAGGCTGCACGGCCCCCTCCCCCTGCAGGCCAGAGCACGCCCGTGCCAGTGATCCTGTCCCTTATCCCCATCATGCTGGGCGTGGCCGCCGCCTCCGCCGCCGAGCTGTCCTTCAACTGGAACGGCTTCCTGTCGGCCATGCTCTCTAACCTGACGTGAGTGACATGCGCTGCTGTGATGTGGGCGACGTGCACGCTGGGACGCTGTGCATGCTGCTGCAAAAGCCATGTGCCAGTCTCGCTTCAGAACCCTGGTATAGTGTGCCTCCTGGCTTGCCATGCTGCCTGGGTTTAAAAGCGTGTGCATGCCCTCCTGCACCCTTGAGACTGTGGAAATGAACAGGGGCCTATGGTGTACTTCATTACCAGTAGCTTTCCTCTATGTATAACAACAAGTGGCAGCCTACACGGGGCTGGCAGTTATTCTGCCTTTCCTGACCTGTGCCGTGCTTTCCCCCTTCCCCTCTCGCATGTGACATTTCTACCGCAGCTTTGGCTTCCGTGCGGTGAGTGCGGATGCCTGCTTTGCTCATATTGCACTGGCACCGTGACACCTGGCTGTCCGCGCTCCCAGTATGATTGGCTTCGAGGGGAGTGCTGCTATTGTGACCGCGCTTGAGCATAATGATGCCACACTAACGCGACAAACATCCAGCCACAACGCAAGTAGCACTGACATGCATGTTGTGGGTGGCCCTGCAGGTGTGGGGCAAGAAGTGAGTCATCAGGCACCGTGTGCCTTGCACAGATCACTAAGGGTTCCCCCCGGTTCCATGGGGGAGGAGGGTGAAGTGTTTGTGCCTGCCTGCATTCGTGCATATGGGCAGCTGGCAGGTGCTTGGCTGTGCATATATGATGGGCTCCGGCTATGTGCCCCCTATGTTCCTCCTCCGCGAAATGCCCTCAGCGCACCCGTGCATCCTGCCGTTTGACACCTCGCGACCGCTGGGGGGCGGTTTCGTAAGTATGATCCTGCCTGTGCATGACTGCACAGGTCACCTGTGACCCACCTCCTGGGAAGGCCTGGTAGTGTCTGCTCTGACGCAAGCCCTGCATGGTGTTACTGAGCAGGGCTATGTCCAACATCAAGGGCCTGGGCAGCACCGGCATCTACGCCTACACCACGCTCATCTCCGTCTTCATCTGCGCCCCGGGAATATTCTTCTTTGAGCGCGGCGTCGTGGAGGCAGCCCGCCAGGTACCACCTCTAGTATATACTTGTCCTTTGGTATCCTGTTTTTAATCTGTCCCACGGAGGCCTCTGAAGGGACGCTGTCGATGGGTTCACAGTAGGTAGACTTGTACTTTTCCACCGTTGGCTGCTGTTGGCCAGGAGTGGCCGCCCACCAGGTGCCACTTCTAGCGTGTATACTTGTCCTTGTACACCCCCTACTGATGTTGGCCAGGAGTGGCTGTGCCAGGGTTACATGCCTGTCTTGAGTTTCTCCCATGTGCTGTGTGTGCCCATGAGTGTGGCGGGGAGGGGCCGGCGGGGTGTTTGATGCCAGCTGCCCTGGTAAGTGCTTGCCTAGAACATCTTGTGACTGCTGCATGCCACATGGCTGGCTCGTGTGGCATCGGCTTGCTGAGCGTGGGGGCGCGACCCTCCCAATGTTGCTCCTTTCTTGCCTTGAACAATGAAGCATGTCTGCACCTGACCATCCCAGCCTGCCCTGCTGCAGGCGATCGCTGTTCATGGTGCCAAGTACTTCTATGGCTCGCTCCTGTCAGTCGGCCTGCTCTACCACCTCTACAACCAGGTACTTTTGCCCAGGGAATCTGTTCTTGGACAAGGATGCATCCACAGTTCGAGTTGCTACTTATCACACTTTCCCTGCTGTCGGGTGTGTGTGCTGTGGCTGACAAGCTGCCTTGGGAGCCTGCTGTTGGGGTATCACGCCAGTGTGTGTACACAGTGCTCTGCCCTTGAGGGTTGCGCCATTCCTTCAGCACTTCGTCCCAGGGACACGAGCGCATGCACCCAAGGCACCATGTCCTTCTTCTGGCCTGCAGTTTGCCTTCAACACCCTGGCCCGCGTGACCCCCGTGTCCCACGGCGTGTGCAACGTGGTCAAGCGCGTGGTCATCATCGCCACATCCGTCCTCTTCTTCGGCAACAAGCTCACGCTGCAGGTGCGCCCACCCCACTTTTCTGCTAGTACCTTAAAGGTTTCCCAGATCCCCCTGGCTGCTGTTGCTGCGCTGGCCAGGCTTTACACGGCTAGCCCGACCCTGTGTCGCGACTGTTGGTACTGGGAAGCGGAAGGTGCAAGAGGGGGCGGACCAGCCTCGCAGGCAGTGGCTGGAGTCTTGAAAGAGGGGAATAGGGGCTCCTCTAGAGGAGGGGCTGCTGCTGGGCTACGCCTCGGCTCCTTTGAGCTTTCTGCGTCCTGCCTGGTTGGATCAGCTGCGGCTGCCAGGGTCGGGCGGAGTTTCGAGCCACCTCTCTACCAGCCAACCTCCCCGTTGGAGTTCCCCTTGTTCAAGGTGGTTTGCTGTCCTTACAGTCGCCACCCCCAGCAGCCCTTATGTTTGCACCCGCGTTGGTCCTGCCCTGTGCAGACCAAGGTCGGCACTGCCGTGGCGCTCCTGGGTACCTACCTGTACACCGAGGCAGTCAAACAAACCAAGGCGGCCCCCAAGCCCAAGACAGCCTAAAGCGACCCACGGCTCCTGGGCGGCATGACGATGGCGTCGACCTTTGCCCCTACACATACTGCTTGACGGCCGAGAGGGGCGACGCCGGTAGTGGCCCTAGCCGGATGCCGTCTACCTGCATGGCGGGGCTGACATCCTAGAGGGGAGCGCCTGGCAGGAGTCGCCAGTAGCTGCGTGGCTGCATGACAAGAAGGATGCTCCGCTAGGAAGCCCATGGCTGGATGCTGTATATACCATTGCAACAACCTCCCGGAGTGACCATTTACAACCAGTGCTCGCCCTGCTTGCCGTTGTTGGTGAGGATGGCAGTGGAAGCTGTGGGATAGGAAAAATACTTTGGTGTTCCAGAGGCTGACAGGGGTGGCATGCATGGGATGGGGTGTACGAGGCATGTGGATTTGCGATATATCTTCTATATAGGGGTGCCCAAGACGGGATGGGGTTAAAACAGCAGCAAGGCGGGTGTGCCCAGCTGCGCTTGTTCGATTTTTGTGAGTGTGCACGGTGTGTGTCCTCCAGGTGGCACTTGGTTGCTACCAGGGAGGGGGGCCCTGTGTGCCTCGTGCATGGGTTCTTTTCTTCGTCCGTGGCCGTTGCATTTGCATGCTACCCAGGGCCGTGCTGCCTGGGCGTATCGTGACAGTCATCCTGTCTCCCTCCCGCCGGCTAGTGTCTGATGAACTTCTAACAAATTGCCAAGCAGGGACAAACTTGATGACGTGTGCGCCAGTGTGCCCGTGTTCCCATGCTTTCTCTGTGTATTGACTTGTGTGTTGAACTGCTGTAAATCCCCTTACTGCGCCGCGCAACGCTGGCTGTATGGTAGAGGTTGTACACCCAGCATAGAGCGGGATGTACCAGCGGCAGATGGAAGAATGCTACCTTCATTGTCAGGTGCACCTACACCACCACCCCATGAATCACTACCTGGTCTAGCACGGGCTCTGCTCTCATCACACAGCAGGACGCACCAGCGGCAATGCAAGGGCAGAGGCTGTACACCAATGCAAATGCAATGCAAAGGCCTGGTCTAGCATGAGAGACACCCGTCAAGCGCTCCAGCGGGCTCACCCAATCCTCTGCCAAACAAGCTGCCTACATCTTCGAGCCCTGGGGCGGCGTTCAAGCTCCCACCCATGCTCAAGGCCCTGCTGAGCAGGGGGACTGCAGCCACTTATCCACGACCCCACAGTGGCAAGGTATCTTGAAGAAGGCATTCCGGCTCCAGCCATCCCTCTAGAATGTCAAGGACCCCTTCAGCGCATCCCGAGCAAAGGTGGGCAGCACAAACGCGGCCCGGTGGACCTCCGGGTTGTAGTACCTGCAGCCAGGCAAACTACTGTCATCTCAGTATCCCCGTACCTCCTCTCTGATTGCACGCCAGCATAACCTAAGTACTGTGATGTCAACATACACATGGAGTGGGGCAGACTGGAACAAGGGACGGTCAGTAAAACAGCCCAAGCCTACTAAATACAGCAGCGGGCACATGGGCGCCCCTGGTCATTACACTAACTGCCCAAGTTTCGACAAGCGGTGCTGGCCATGCGGTAAGACCGCCCTCAATGCACAGCTGCCCTCATCGCACAATTGCGATGGCTACCAGGCTTGCTTATATCTAGCCTGTGTAGCCGCAACCTCCGCAATTGCCCGAGCACAGGCCTCATCACTTGGTTGCCTCAGCTCAGCAGCCCTATGTATGGAGCTGCTTACAGGCATCTGGTGCCATGACAACCACTCAACCCTTGTAGCCTTCTCCAGCCTAACCCCTCCCTGCGATTAACTACTCACCGCAGCGGTGTGTAGCCCTTGCCTTCCAGGTGCGCCGGCACCGGCTGCCGCGCCTCGCGAGGGTCCAGCGGATCCTCCCCCTCCAGCTTCTTTGAGCATATCATGAACCCAATCTGACCGCTGCAGACACCCAGATGCAATACATGTTTGCATACGCATCAGTGTGGTGGCAAGAGGCACGGCTGGGGTTTATGCGAATCTCAGTTGCACAGCCATGCTGCACATTGCCCCCGCAATAGACAAACAGCGAGCGGCAGGCAGATGTGCAGCACCCAAGGGCCTATCCCTTGCGCCCTCACCCGCCGCCGCTCAGCGCCGCGGGCGCACCTGGGGTATGTGGGGATGGTGGTGAAGCCGTACTGCACGCTGCCGCCCAGGAACACGGAGCGGCACATGGCGGCCAGCGACTTGATGATGTCCAAATGGTACCACTGGCTCTCGGCCTGGGTGCACACCACGCCGCCGGGCTTGAGCGCACGGTACATGGCGTCGTAGAAGGGCTGCAGGGCAAGGGCAGGGAGGGGCCGAGATAGGGAGATGGTAAGTGGATGACAATGGGCAGTGGCCTGGTGCCCTGCGGCACGGTCAGGCTCCGTGATAAGGGACAAGGAATAGGTGATGCCAGTGGCTACCAGTCCCAGTGGCAATTAAGCTCACATGGCATCCCCAGGACCGATGCTTCGACATGTGTGGTGTGCATTGGGTGCTGCTAAGGTTTGACAGCCAGGCTCCAATCTATCAACATGCTCTCCTCTAGCACTATGGTGCACTGGGTGCTACTTCTTGCAACCATGCGTTCTCTATTCAAACATTCTTCCTGCTAGCGCTCTAGATGGCCCCTGATAGGCACTGCTACCCACTGCCTACCTTTTGGTACAGCACCTCCGCGGGTCCCACTGGGTCTGAAGAGTCCACTATGATGACGTCATATGTGTTCTCCGCTGCTTCCTGCAAGCAGCATCGAAATGCTGTCAGCTGGCCTTCAGAAACAGGGCGGAACAGCGCTTGATAGACTAATGAGAGCCGCCCCAGCATTATTTGGACCGGGTCTCCCACAGCGACATTCTTGCATGACCTCAGAGGAGCAGGTGGTGCTCTTGGGTTCAAAACTTAGTAAAGGTCATCCTACCCAAAGCTCAGGTGCCCATTGCTGCCTTGCGCTGGGAGCCCTGTGGGATCACATAGGCAACAGTGCAATCAGCAACACAATAAAAGCTACTAGTAGGCAGCCTGCTACTGCGGAATACTAGCAAAACCTTCCCCGCACGCCTGTTGCCACGAACGAGCCGCCGCAAACACGCCCCATTCTCAATCACATGTGTACACACCACACTGGCAGGCGTATTGTGATTCACAATAACTTGCCTGCACAAACTTGATCCCATCACAGACATGGACCGAGACCCGGGGGTCACTGAATCCCACTGCCATCTGGGGGAAGAACTTCTTGGCTGTGTCGATGACCATGCTGCAGCAGCAGGGTTGCGGAGGAAGGCATGTTTCACGCAAGAGGTGCAGCAAAAGGATACTCAAGACTCTAGCAGTGCAAGTACTAAAAGCAATAAAAATAGAGGTGAGGCTAATGTCAATGCTGGTTGTACTGCTGCTCCCCACATCCACGCAGGCAGCCGCACGCCACATCGTGCGGCTGGGGAAGGGGTGACCCCCGGATCGCCAGACTGTCCGCCTAGCGGCCACGCACCCATCTATCTCGGCAATGTGAATCTCCTGTAGGGAGGTATGCCTGCTGAGCTCCCGCAGAACGCCACCATCGCCGCCGCCGACAACAAGGGCCTTCTTGGGAGGCAACTGCAGTTTGCAGCAACAGCCAAGCGCTCCAGCCAAACCCTCTGGTATGTTTCACTCGCTCTGAGCCAGGCTTAAGTCAGAAGAGATGGGAAAGGTAAGCTGCTTGGTTGCGATACAGCGAGGTCTTCTAAACAGGCTCCTAGCTGGCATAGCTACTGCAGCCTTCCTGGCTTTGCCGTCCACTAAGAGAATTTGCCCGCCTACCCGCAGCGCGCAGACTGGGAGGTGGGTGATCATCTCCTGGTAAGAGAACTCGTCCCGGTCAGTACACTGGATGACACCTGCAGGCATGCTTGGTACGGCCCGTCTAGCAAGGCGGACGCAAGTGCTTCTGCTGCCTATGGGAGGCAGCAGCGTCTGCAGCTGAGAAGCTTAAGCAGCGCCAAGGGTGTCTGCACGAAATCTTCTTCACTGTCGGGTTCAGACAAGGGTGCTTGCTGTAGCGCGAGACTCACCGTCCAGTAGCAAGACAGTACCAAAGGCTTCAGTTTTCACCACAGCAACATCCTGCAAAGGGGCGGTTCTGTGTTGCGCACGCAGCGACATGCATATAACAATCGATATATATATATATATATATTCTTTTCTTACAGTGTCAAAGCGCTGTCCCAGGGCATGGCAGGGCCTACATGCATACCTGGAAGTCGCTCCTCCCCCGGAACAGCACTTCTGAGACCTTGAGGGACATTCCCTGCCCCGGCCAAAGGGAGCTCACTTCGGTAAACCACCCATCCTGTGCCAAACTCATGCCCTGCTGCAATGTGCCCGGCTGTGCTGCCATCCTGGGAGCACCACGCCTAGGCGACGCCGGCGACCGAAGGGCACTGTAACAGTGTTGTATCAGCAGGCGTATGGAAGTATTTGGCATGCATTTGTGATGTGCACTACAAGCGTTTGATTGCAGCTAGGGAGGCTTAAGAGGGCGCCGATGCGGTGCATGCTGTGTCGGCAACCCATGAGGAGGACCTGCCAATCGGTGGCGCAATCCATGGCTTTCCTCTCTGGAAACACTTGAACCGATCCTGCCTGCTCACTTAAAGGAATAAGTATAGAAAAGACTTACTGGTTAGACAAACCCTGGCGCCTCCTGCAGCCGCCAGCCATACAGTGGCGCAGCACTTGTCATGTCTCTGCACAGGCTCAGACAAGTCAGCCTAGCAAAGACTGTGCACCCAGAAGCGAGACATAGCAGGAGAAG
Source organism: Parachlorella kessleri (assembly GCA_001598975.1). NCBI lineage: Eukaryota > Viridiplantae > Chlorophyta > Trebouxiophyceae > Chlorellales > Chlorellaceae > Parachlorella > Parachlorella kessleri. Next base: position 23,409 of record BBXU01000856.1, on the reverse strand, counting down.
CTCGGGAAGGTTCCAAGAATCGTTGGAAAATGAGACAGGGACGCGCTGGTTAGCCAATACCTTGCCGCCAACGGTACCAAGGCTAAAGTTTCGACCTCCCCATCAACGCGCAACGTTGTCAATAGTGAACCGAACTTGCTGATAACAAGGAGCGGTCCATCATGCCCAGGTTCACAGCCTGAGCATGCGCCTAGGTTGGACGCCTAGGCCAGCGCAGGCTGCATAGCATAAGGGCGGTCACTCAGTTCAGAGACAGGTGGGTTGGGCAAGGCTTGTAGTGACTGCCAAGGTTCGGCAGGCTGCGAAATTTGGACGGGCGGCAGTACCTTACGCCCCACTTACACCCCCGGCATTGCTGTTCCCAGCAATACGATGAAGGGGTAGTAAGAGCACTACCACCGTACGCCCTGACAAGGGGAAAGCCTAGTACAAGGCAAAGCCTAGTTGTGGCACATTCACTGAAGGCAAAACCAGCTCTGCATATCTTGTTCCCTGCAAGTCAGGTCCTACTTGGATGGTGGAACATATGGCACCAGTGACAACATGTGCTTGCATGTGCAGGGAAGCTTCGAGGGACAGCCATGCATGCTGACACTGTCTGCCTTGAGAGGTGCCTCAACTGCGGCATAGCAGCACATGACACTCCCTTGATGAGGAGGGGCCCGGCTGGGCGCAGGTCAGACCTGACATGCTGCACCGGCTGTACCTAGCCAACCATGCCCACTTGAGTGTGCATATCGTCCATGCATGCCCTCTGTGTCGCGCATGCCAAACACCCTCAGGTAGCCTGACAGTGCTAGACGCGGAAAGTCAGAGCGCACCTGACATTTTCATTTTCTGCTGGCACCCGTGCAGGACTCTGTGTAACAGGTGCTGTGGCACGCTCACTTTCATTGCATGATAGCAAGAGCTAAGTAAAAATGTAGTACCTCACTGTGTCCAGCCTATTGGCAACTGTGTTGGCAATCGCTGTGCGCCCAGCAACACTCAACAATGGCTGTGTAGACCACAGCTCTATCTTTTACTGCCCATTGGGCTGCAACTTGCCGTTAAATGTGTCACGCCCTGGTCATGCCAAGAATGATCTGCAATTAACTCGGCTGGGTGGGTGTTGCAGATGCGGGCTACGGTATGCCAAGGGCCAACCTTTGGATGCCGAACCTAAGATCAAGGTAAGCGTGCCAAGTCAGCATTATAGTGAACATGCCACTGCAGCCTGCTGCTAGGGGCGCGTGTGCGTCTGCGCATCCTGAATCCCTCACATGGCCTTCAGCCCTTTCGTCATTGATCAACATGACGCACTTTCTGAACCTGTAAGAGCAGAGGAGGAGGAGCTCTTGGGGGGAGGAAGGCCCTGTTTCAGACACAAATGCAGAGCCCGCATCCAGGATGGCACCAGCTACGCCCCAGCAGCTGCATGACAGCAGCCGTGCACCACAGCCGTCCCTGGTGCTGCCAGGGCAGCTCATCAGGCAGGCCCCAGAGGGTGCTGGCAACCTGGGCCGGGGCAGCAGCTTGGGCAGCGGATGGGCCAGTGGCTGGGAAACCAACCCACTGCAGGGCGTTGTCATTGGCCAGCCAGAGGCAGCTGCTGCTGCCCCTCTCACTCGGCTGGCACCAAGCAGCAGCTTGGGAGTGCACTGCGGACCGAGTGCAGCATGGGAGGCGGAGTTTGCAGAAGGCCTCGAGATTGCTGCGAGTGCTGACTGGCTTGAGAGCGCTGTGCCTTGGCAGGCTAATGGAGCGGCTATGCAGTTGTGTCCATTGCCAGCTGACAGCCCCCACACTGCCGCAGCGTTGGACGGGAGGCCACTGTGCCTGCCTTCCTGGCAGCAGCATTGCAACTATTGCTGGGACGACGGGCAGCTGGGGCAGCTGCAACAGCAGCAGCAAGAGCAGCCGGCTGGGTCGCTGAGCTCAGGCTGCTCGTCGGCTGCTGCCACCCAACGAGACACCCCCCAGACCTCAAAAGGGGTAGGCCATGCTGAGTGTCAGTAGCTGCCTAGAAGTACTGCTACAGCAGGTCCCTTGCATCGCAGGCATGGCCACCAGCAATGCCTGTCCCGACAGGGCGATACCTTCTGCACCTCTATTATTGCATCAAGTTCAGCGTTGTTGCGCAGGGGCATTCACAGCTGGGGCACCCATCTTGGCTTGCGACGCCTACCGCAGCTCAGCAGATCCTGTGGAATGTAGGTGAAAGTCTGGCTTGAGCCTTGATGTTGCTGGCTGCGTAATGGGTTGCTGCTCGAAGCATGAGCAGCTGCTCTGGTGCTCGCTGAGAGGGCTATTCTTTCAGATAGCGTGTCACTGTGCAGAAGCCAGGAACCAAGGTCCGACCCCGCTGGTGCGCCCCGCAGGTCACCTCCCTGGAACCGAGACTCCTATTCCCGTAACCTCCGGCTGGTGCATTTATGTACGGTTCTTGTGATACATGTCGATTCCCTAGATTCTGTAATCTGCTTGCAGAACCCTCTCAGTAGACCTGTGTCTTGCATCTTGTCACAGGTGGGGTGTGCATTACCGCCGCGCACCTATTCTGGTTACCCCCTCTCACTCGGCTGTAAACACCACTTCTACTTACTATCGATCACTTTCGGTGTCTGCCTTGCTCTCTTGAAGTTGTTTCAGTCTCGCTGCCCTGCCGCACTGTGCGGCCATCAGTGGGGCTTTGTTCTGTCTGTAGGAAGACATTAACCTTGTTGATCGCGACTCTGCTTGCTTGTGTGACTGGTTGTCGGCTTAGTTGACAGTGGCGAGACCTATGGCAGGCATTGTAGCTATGTTGGTTGGCGAGGGTTCTGCTGCTGGGTTCTGCTTTGGGTTTTAGCTTCTATTCAGCTTTGTGCCGCCTGCGCCCATGCTTTGGATGCTTTCATCGAGTAACGCACACTTAGGGTGCCACTGCGCGCAGCTGCGTCCCATTCTGTCCTTCCCTGTTTGTGACCAGTATTAGAGCTTCCTTCACTGCCGATGCGGCCCTGTCAAAGGCTTTCCCAGTGCATCAGCAGATCGCCCACAGTACGATAGCTCGAATATGGGCCAGATCACAAGCCCGCCACACCAGGCAGTCGACGCAGAAGCACAGAAACGCACCGAAAGACGCGGGCTGCAGCTTTACCTGTTGAACACCTTTCTTGGTTCGGTCCTGGGAATATTTTCCAAGCTGGCTGGTGAGGAACCCCACCTGGTTGGGTGGAACACCTTTTGTACACTTACCTGATACACTTCCCTGGGTTTACAAGGCGCACTGTGAGGATGCTCTACCAATAAAAGCTCTGAACTGCATGTTAGGCACGGAACATGTTGCTGCTTCCCTGTGCAGCTCGCGACGGCGTCCCTTTCTTCGAGCTGGTGCTGGTGCGGTCGCTGACACTGGTGTGCTGCACAGTCCCCATGCTGGCGGCAGGTCACATCAACCCTTTTGGCCACCATGAGAAGTACGCTGTCTTTTTGCTATTTTGCTGGTGTTGTGCTGGGGGGTGCGTGGCTGTCCTACCTGTCAACAGCTAAATTTGTGCACTACAGGCAATGGCTGCTCATTCTCAGAGGTGTCTTTGGGTTTCTGGGCATCAGCACATGGTGGGTGTGGCTGGCGTTCGTATACACTTCCCTTCATCTTTCGGAATGCGGTGTATATCAGGGTTTATAATGGCCTGGAGAGCCTCAGGCAATTCTGTGACCTTTCCATGGTCCAGGTATTGGTCGCTGTCCCTGCTGCCAATGTCCGATGTCACGGCACTGGGGTTCTTAAGCCCCATCTTTGTGGCCTTGCTGGCGCCGTATGTGCTAGGAGAGCCAACGTCCAGGGGCATCTTCATAGCGATGCCTTTTAGCATAGTGGGTGTTGTTTGCGTGGCGCAGCCGTCCTGGATCTTCGGAGCACACTCCCAGAACACGCTCGGTGTTGTTGTAGCCTTGTCTAATGTGAGAGGCGGGTTGTGCACTGCAACTTTATGTTGCGACTCATATAAACCTGGGCGCATTGCTGTATGCTATTGTCTGCCAGCTGGATGTCTGCATGCTGCAACAGGCTATTTGAAGACGGAACCAGGTCGCGACCGGTCGACCCTTGGATGATGCATGCAGGCCTTGTTTTCCACTGGCGGCAAGCTAAGTGTCAGGGCTCTAGCGGCGGCCAACCAGCCAATGAGCGACATCATGTTTAGCTTTGGCTTTATTTCCCTCATCGGCAGCGCGACCATGTGTGCCAGCATGCCTCGTGCCTGGGTGTTGCCGAGTGAGCCTACTAGTTGGGTGTACATTGGGGTGGCCTGCGCCCTGGGCTATTTAGTCCAGGTGAGAGAGTTGTCTGACACTGGTTAGATGTTGTCTACAGCACCTCAAGCGGGCTGCCCTTGTCTGCACAACCTACCATTGACAGCCTCCCTACCACATTGTATTACACACCCGATTGAGGAGCAAGTTGAGTGCCCAAGCATGCAGCTAGCAACTTGCTAACATCCAACAGCATTTGCAAGCGCCTTTGCAGGCCTCGTACACCTGTGCGTTGCAAAAGGCTAAAGCTGCGCCCGCAGCTGCCTGCGACTACCTCAGCATGACGTACATGGTGGCCGCTGATGCCCTTGTTTTCAAGAAGCTGCCGTCGACCCTTTCCCTGTGCGGCTCGGCAATCATTGTTGCTGCCAGCATCATCCCTCTCTTCTGGGGACACGGCGCAGCCTCTCAGGCGCAGCAGGACAAGGGGCTGACCAAGCATATGGGCAAGCAAGGAAAGGGCACGGCAGCCGAGGACTGGGGACCAGACAAACCGCTGAAATCCAGCAGCGCAGCAGAGCCAGAGGTTGCCAGCCATGTGCAGCTAGCAAAGCTGAGCAAGTATCTGGGCAGTTCCAAGGCCTCTAGGGGCAGGGGCAAGGCTTACCAGGGCAGCAGCACCCAGGACGAAGGGGAGGCAGTTGGGCTGCTTGCCATGGGCTCAGTCCAGGTCAATGCAGAAGCCGCTGCCGGCGGGCCACAAGAATGGGCGCTGTCAGCAGTGGCCAGGAGGGAAGCGTTAGAGGGCCCGGGCTTGTCCTTGCCCCCTGTTGGTATGTCTGATGAAAGGGCCAGCATGCTGGCTAGGGAGCCGAGTGACGTGGGCAGGCTGCAGCAGGTGCTCATGGGGGCGCCGACGAGGACAAGCAGTGAGAAGGAGGCATTGCTGCAGCAGGCAGGGAGGTGAGCCAGGGGACTTGCCCTCCTTCCGGGCGTGTGCTGACCCTATCTTCACTTAGTAAACGGGTGGTTAACGGGACCGGGGGGTTGCGGGTGCTGTCCAGTAGCAGTGGGAACTGCACTGATGATGTCCTTTGGACAGTGGGCTGAAAGTGGTGCAATATTTGTTCCTTGCTTGTTTGTCACATGATACTAGCAACCCTGTCTCTGCCGTATTCAAGTGTAGCTTACATTTTCCAGGGCTATTCCATTCTCTTAGCTATTCTCAGTGCGAGCATCCTGCTTCAGGCATGTGATATAAGTCTACAAAGCAGCCATGTTTGTAGACTACATAGAGAAATTTACCAGAAAATCCCAGCCTGGCAGGGTGGAGCAAAGCTTGCCTAGCATACACAGCAGAAGGAAGCCCTGTAGGTGGGGACCCTGACACCCCTTAGTGCACATACGGGAGCTCTGATACAGAAAGGAATCCACGCCAACACCTTTGTCAGTGATATGTCTTCCATGAAAATAAGACCGAACGTGTGGTCACATGAGCCTCATGCCTGCTGGAACTGTTGCTGTACTTTGGGGACGTCAGCTGCGAAATACTCCTCAGGGCTTATGATGTGAGCTCCTCCGTACCAGTCTAGCAGGCTCATGGTCTGGATGTGTAGCTCGTACCTGCAGGCAGCAGCATGGCCTGAGCATTAGCTGGGCTGGTACATCTGCAGAATCCACAAGTCCTGTCAAATTGAGGGGGGTTGTGGGAGCTCACAAGCACATCCGCCCGTACACCCAAAAACGTGTAGCCCCAGAGCACGTGCTAAGGAAAGAGAGGCCATTTGCAACTGAGGCATTGAAGCAGGCAAATCGCTGGCAGCCCCGGAGCGATCCCACCATCGCATAGGATCGTAGCAGTTGCGACGGATAACAAATGCCGACTTAGATCTTTAAAGTCTAACAAGGCGTCCTGAACAAGTCACCGCACAGAAGCTCCGAGGTGGCGGCTGTTGTTGGGTCGTAGCCCTGTTGCCTTGCACTCACATCTCAAACTTGTGGTCAGCAGGCCAGTCTTTCATGGCAGGATGCCGTGAAAAGAGCAGCTCCTCTGCCTCATCTAGCTGCTCAGAGGGGACCTTCTGCATCTCCCCACTAATGGACAGCTTTGCGCAGGTGGGGTCCTGCGCCAGAGCAAGGTAGGAAGGTGCCACACTACTGAGAACCCAAAAGGAGTGGAGCAGCACGACCTTGCTTCTGTGGAGGGCACCGATATCTCCACGGCACACCCAGCTTCGCGGAAATAAAAACAGCTTCATGAAAGTAACGAGTGCGGGAACATTTCCCAGGGGCTCCCATGCTCCATGGCCCCCGTCTGTTATTCGAGGGCAGCACCGTGGAATTGCCGAGCTACAGATGATGCCCTGCCAGAGCCACCCCGACTATCCCGCACCTCAGGGTCTGTGTGCTTGCAAGCACCTTCCAGCTGGGCCTCTGACACTGTCAGGGTGGCCCGTCTGTCATGCTGCAGGTCCTGGGCTGCTGCATCCATAATCGTCAGATAGAAGAGCAGCCTGCCGGTAGAGTGGCCCAAGGGGCCATCGCTATAAGACACCGTGTGCCTGCATGGGAAGCAACTTAAAACAGACACTAAGGCCCCTGGTCCCCTCACAACCAGGATACTGTGCCCCTGTGAAACAGGACGCAGGGGCAGCTTGCAGGGTGCAATTCGGCTAACCATAACATACAGGCTACGGTTCAGGGCCTCAGACACCTTTGCAAGGGTGGCTCCTAAGCTGACACACATAACAGTTGCCAAGCCGCCCTACCCATAAGGCGCCCCGTCGAGGTGGCGGCTTATTGTTGACAGTGTGCCCCACTGATTTTCGTGGACTAGCCAGCGGGCAACCTGGTCATACTTGTGATAGTCTGGCCTGCAAAGCTAGCGGGGTAATGCCAGAATTTACCATAATTCAAACCATCACCCTCACCCTCACCACCAGGCCACCAGCCAGCAAAGGAACTGATTCAAGGCAGCGTGTGACACAGTTAAAAGCAGTTAGAGCATGATATTATGCATATTTCCTACTTTGGGTGGTAGGGTGCGCTTTCAGAACGCCCATGTGGACCTTGAATGGCATCACCTTGTAGCACTGCCGTGGCAAGCACCAACAGCAGCACTGTCAACATAATTACTAGAGCTTAATTTCGGCAGACGATGCACGTCAATCCCCTTGAATTGCAGTGTTTTACCGGAACCGAGGTCCTCCCGCCCATGCTGCGACCCTGCGCCGCAAATAGTACCCAACCTTGCAGCTAGAAGGACCCCAGGGCACCAGATAATCATAGTATATTCATGGTAAACTGAAGGGTCACTGCACACTAGGTGGTCGCCCCAAACTTGCTGCCACCTTAAAACTGCAGCTGTCATGAACAAAGGAAAAATATTAAAACTGGCAAAAGGTGCTTTTTCCTGTTTCCTTGCTCACGATTTTCAGGCTTGTTAACATGCCATCTGCTGCCTGGCCGGCTTTGCCTTGCACATTCTGAAAGCATTTCTGCTTTGCTAACCACCTGATATCCAGTGCCACATTGTGCTGTGCAGGCTTTCGAGGACGGGCTAAGAACTGCATCCGAATAGCTAGGGAGCGTGTGGAGAAGAGCTTGCAGTATGCCTTCCGTGATAGAAAAGCGAAGAAGCGGGAAATGCGGTCACTGTGGATAACTAGGATTAGCGCTGGCACCCGACAATATGGGGTGAGTGGGCGCAGACTGCTGTTGAACTCTGGGCTGCGCAGCTGCAAGGTTTCCTCTACTAGTGTGGGAGATTGTGGGAGACGAATGCTACTGAGCAAGCCAACTGTGTGTCAGACAAGGCCAGCTGTGCCTGGAACCCATTTCGTGGGCGGATGGGAGTATTTATACCAGCCGGCTTCCAGGTGCTCTGCGTGCGTCTGTTGCCATTAGACGCACACTTCCAGTGTGGATTTGTGCCAGCCACGCTACCGGAAGCACAACCTCAGCTCGGCCCAAATATACTAATGGCGCCCAGTTGTCACTCCTTTTCTATGGGACCCTGTGCAGGTGAAGTACTCCGAGTTTGTGAACGGGCTGCAGCAGGAGAACATTGCTGTGAACCGCAAGATGCTGTCGGAGCTTGCAGCCAACGAACCATACAGCTTCAAAGCGCTGGTGGACCAAGTCCGGTTCATGAAGGGGCCCCAGGCACGGGCGCAGCAATGAAACCGGTGCCATTTGCACACCACTGAATCGTAGCAGTGGACTGCCGCGGTCCCGAAGGCCAGTGTGCAGCAGGAACTGTCGCCATATGAAGTGTTCGGGGCTGGATCACTCGTCCTAGCGATGCGTGTTCAGTCAAGGCGATACTATACGGCAACTATGGCAGAACTAGTGTACTGGCTTGGGCATGCCCGCATTGGGATACTGCTTTGGAGCTTATAGGATATGCCAGGGGTGGCAGACCCTGGCACACGATCCTTGGAGGATCGTGTGGATCACATAGATAGCCACCAGTAGCTTTACTGAAGCAGTCACCTGTTGCACATCTGACGCGGCCCTCTCGTGCGTGCCTTGAGTATTGCGTGCAGAAGGCTCGCACACAGGTTCAGCAGCAGTATCGGTGTTCCTAGGTTTGTTTTTAGCTGCATTTCCCACCAATTTACTTTGGTCTCTGCTCGGCCTTCCTCCTCCTGTGCTTTCTACCTCATTCCGCGGCGGCATGGCCACCGCTCACTACTTGGCTGGTAAGAAGTGTGTTCAGCGCGCACACACTGTTACATGATGAATGGCCACAATGCTGCGGCCTGGCTGTACAATGAAAGCTTGCAGTTCGCAGGCAGACAAAACCATGTGGGCGAAGCACTGGCGACGCTTGCCACGGACTAGTGCACAACAAGAAGTACGAACGAGGCGGGAAACGCATATGAGGTGCAAGTGACCCAGCAACCCTTGGCTCTCATACAACCACAATCATGCAGATTTGAACCATGTACACAGCAAAGCCACACTAGCAAGCGACACGAGCATTTGAACCATGTACTCAGCAAGCCACACTAGCACACGACAAGAGCAAGGCCTGCCTTGCAAGGCCCTATACATACACTTGGGGTGAGGCTGCATGCCCCATGGCATCTCATGTATCGCACCCATGCAGCCATGCACACCTCCCTACCACGCCCACCCACCCCCTACCGGGGGCTGCCAGAGTACTGGCCGCCGCTCCTGCCCCCCTGCCCCGGCATCTGCCCCGCCGTCGCCGGCCGCCTGGCCCCCGCGCCATTCGCCAGCGGCCCTCCACCAGCGCCGCTAACTCCCCCGCCCACTCCACCATACCCCAGCGCTGCTGCACTGGGCGCTTTGCTGGGGCTGCCTGCCGCCCCGGCTCCAGTGGCACCGCCGCCGCTGCCGGCCCCTTCCAGGGTCAGCAAGCGCTGCTGCTGCTGCCGCTGTGGGCCTCCCTGGCCCTTGTCGGGGCTCATCATCTGCCGGAAGTTCCACTTGCCGGAGGCGTTGACGCGGCCCACCAGCTCCGAGGGGAGGCCCTCCAGGGTGGCTAGCGCCTGGCGCAGCGCCCTCAGGTTCTGCACCAGCGGGGGAGGAGGCTCTACATTTTATCTTTTAGGTGCATCCCCAAGCGACTACACGGGTCAGAGGTCTGAGCTCCTCCACACCAGCGATAACTGCCAGCAAAGCCGAGCTTCACTAATATCAGCTCGGGCCCTAGCAATCATGCCAGCCCCTTGCAAGCAACCCTAGTGACTTCTCAAGTCATGCCTCGCAGCGTGCACCACCCGGCATCACGACCCGCGCCAACAGCACTCGCTTCAACACCATTCTCACCCACCTCCTGGCACTGCTGGCGCTTGATTGCCACGTCCTCCCGCTCGTTCATGAGCTCCCCAAACAGCTCCTCGCGGTACAGCGTGCGGATCAGGTGCTGCTGCAGCCCCCGCTGCACCGTGTTGACCAGGAAGTGCATCAGAACCTTGGGCACGGAATCCTGCAGTTTACTGGGAATCCAGTTCCTGTGAGTAATGCTGGAATGCAGCCCATTCGACTAATCCCCCAAGTTGGGATGCAGTCTAAGGAAGTGTGAGGGCATCAGGGGTACCAGCCCCGCTTGGCTGACAGCTCTTTGTACCTGTAGCTTGCTAGCTGGATGGTGAGTACCACCTGCTCGCAGCTGGGGAAGGTCCGCACTGACACTTATGTATCATGCAACCCATCAAATCAAATAGAAGTGCACCCAAGATGCATCCTAAACACCTAAACGTCCAAAACATCACAAACACCGTTAACATGAACCAGGACCCCATGTTCCGCGGCACTGCTACGAAAGCCGCCGATCCGTGCCCTGTCACTAGGTCCAGCTGCTGGCCAAGCATGGCTTGCCTGCAGGTTCTTGCGCACGATGTCGAAGTAGGAGGAGACCAGCAGGCGGGTGACCTCCACCTGCACACCCTCCTGGTCGCTCACAACCTTGGGCACGCGCAGCGTCTGCAGGGAATGGGAGGTGATGAGGTAGGGGTGGTTGCCTCTCATTAAAGCATCCGGACGATTGGGTTGTGTTGCAGGACCCACACCCTGCATTGCAGGTTGCTGCTGCAGCCTGCAATCCTGGATCAGCTGCAGCACACGTCACGACAACCCTTCTTCCCTGCAGAGTGCCCCTGGGTGCGACCCCATTCCCCGGTCTCCGGCTACCCACCCACCCACCAGGCTGGCACAATTCCCCACCTCCCCCAGCAGGTTCAGACACTCACCCTAGGCGGACGCGGCAGCCCGTCCTCGCCGTCCACCCCCGGATCTGACGAGGTCTCGTCCCCATAGCCGCGCTGCCCCAGGAACCAGCTGCCGAACCACCCAGCCCTGGTGGTGCCAGCTGCTGCGCCCGTGCCAGGGCCCCCTGCTGCGGCGCCGCTGCTGCTGGGGCCTGCACCATTACTAGGCAGCATTTCTTGATCAGCCCATGATGGTTTGCAAGCGTTGCGCCGGGGTAGCCAGGGGTAGCAAATATGCACTGCTGGCTGGACCGTAAATACCTGCCTGCGTGCCTTACTGCATGGCCTGCATAGTCCTACGCAGCAGTTTTCAAGTACAGCCTAGCTTTAGCACCCGGTGGGCTTTGTGAGGGCAGCTAGGAGGGCACGGCATGTACCCACCTGCAGCCGCCGCCTCGCCATCTCTCAAGCCCCCCCTGGGGGGTCCACCTGGTTGGCTGGTGGCCCCCGCAACTGCCAGCAGGTCCTCGGGGCTGAAGAACTCCGGCTCAACAGCACCCCGCAAGGCCATCTGCAGCAAACATGCAGCGACTTTGCTGGGTGATGTCAACCGAGAGAATAAGGGGGGAGCACATCAGGCGGCCATACTGCAAAGGGTCCGGTGCCTACCAATCACAAAGAAAACATCGAGTGCGAGTAGGCGAGCCATGTCACTAGCCTTCCGGACAATGACGCCAGTGCTGATGAGCAGATCGCCAGAGCAGCTACCTGAGCAGCTGCCGCAAGCCCCTGCCCGCCCCTGGCCCCGCCGCCGCCCCCCTGCCGCTGCCCCGCAGCCCCATGCTGCAGCACTGGGTGAGACGCCGGCAGGTTGCCCGTGGATCGGGACCGGCTGCCTGCTTTCGCTGCCCCTGCTGCGCCCGCGGGGGCGTGTGGGGAGTCATTGTCACCGTTCTCACTGACAGACCCTCGTCGCTCCAGCACCTGTCGAGGGCAAGCGACGGTCTGTTGGTGTGATTTTGTGTATATTAAAAGGTTGCAGGAAGGCTCAAAGCCCAGATTGCTAAGAAACTTGCACCTTTCAGCATTGCCAGCCTGAGGACCCGAGCGCCTGCCAGCCTGTCACTTCATGCTCAAGGGCCTGCATAGACTACGCAGTACCAATCCACTTACATGCAGCCAAACACCGGGCATGGTGCAGCAGCCACAGGGCGCGGGGGCGGAGGTTGGCACGCCATCAGCATGCCCAACACAGTGCCCGCCTGAGCAGCAGACACAAGACAACCACACTGACAAGACAGCCACGCTCACTGGGCGTCCCGACATTCCGCACCTGCGCAATTGCCCTGTTGCCGCCAATGAACTGCGGGTGGCTGGTGTTGATGTAGGCCAGCTCGCAGGACACCAGGTTGCGGATCATGTGCTCAGCGGGCCCAGCACCCTCGTTGATGAACTCCTCAACAGCCTCTGCCAGCACTGTCTGCATCGCATGGGGTGAGGCAGGCGGTATTTGGTATTATGTGTGCCCTGCGCTGCGTGTTGCATGGCTCACCACCTCAACACCGAGTTTTAGTCGCATTAGGCAGGAACCCTTGCAAACAAGACCTCTGTCACAATAAGAAGGAGCATTAAGGAATCATTGCTGGTCCCGAGATGCCAGGATGCTGCAAAACAGTTTGCGCAACCCTTTGTCCCACCCCATCATGCCAAACAAAACATCACTACACCTGCTATACAGACATGCCGAGCTCTGAGCCAAGAGACACCCACTAAAACCGAGGCGCCTCCAGGAGCGTGGGACATCCTGGCAAGAGAGCCCTGCCCTACTGGATTGGCATGCCGCTGCCGCCCGAGGTGCTGCTGCTGTTGCTGCACACAGCCACCACAGCAGGCAGCGGGCCCGCCTGCACAGCCCCACCACCAGGGTCCCCCGGGGGTCACTCACCTGCATGATGGGGAAGCGCGCGATGTCTCGCGGGTTGGCCTGCGCCGCCAGCCGCAGCAGCTCTCCGTGCACGTACTCCTTGCACTGCAGCGCCGGCGGCAGCAGCTTGTCGATGGCGCGCCGCACCAGCAGCTCAAAGGGCGCCTCGGGGATGAGCAGCGAGCCCTTGATGCCGCCGCTGTTCTTGATGGCGGTTCGCACGTCCTCGTCCGTCAGCTCACTGCAAGGCGTGAGTGACACTAGTCATTGGGGGACGTTTGCTGCTTTGCACAAAAAAATGGGCACGGCTCCTTTGGTCATCGCTGTCTGTCCCTGATGGCGGTGCGCACGTCCTCGTCCGTCAGCTGACAGAATGCAGTCCAGACGCAATGGGTGGACGGAGTGGACGAGTGTGGTCAGAGGCTCGGTGGCAAGGGGCGAGCAGCTTGCAGGGCACCTGAGGGACAAGCAGGGCTAAGCCCCCTGTCGAGCCCAGCGGGCTGCTTTTCAGGCGCCCTCAGTACAGCTCCATCCCATCAAGCCACCACCACGTGGGACTCACGCGCAGGGGTCATACAGCGATTTGGAGGGTGCCAGCTGCGTCAATAAGCAGACAGAGTCGGAAAGGAGGTCACCAGTACAAAAACAAAACTCACGCGCAGGGGTCGAGCGCCTCCAGGCCCCCCGTGAAGATCTCCTGGAAGATGTGCCGTATCCGGGCACCCCCCGCCAGCTCAGTGACGGGCAGGTGCTCGGAGCGGCCATCCAGCATCTCGCTGAAGCGGGTTGAGTAAGAGTCCAGCAACTGCAGCAGCAGCTGGCCCCTGCAGCAGGACCGGAAAGGAAGGGCTGGGTACACCACCAGGAGAGAAACACACCAATGAGGTCAGCCCTGTGAGCTGGAAGCCGCGCGGCGTCTTCTGCAAACTGAGACGAGCGCAGGGCTGCAATGCGCAAAGCCCTTCCGGATTGGACGTGACCTGGCTGCTCCCGTATAGGGCGGAAAGCATGAAATGAAGCGTACCTGGCTGCATTGGTGTTGCCTGGCGGTGCGTCGCCATACATCCTCAGCTCTTTCTGTCGCGAGCCCACAGCATCCTCAATCTTGGAGCGCAGCGAGGGCAGCATGGTACGGATATGATCCACCAGGATCTGGTTCAGCGCTCTAGCCAGATTGGCCACTCCACACTGCACTTGACAAGAGCGGAAAACATAATTGATGCTCATGTACATCACAGTAATGAGACGACACAACAGCTTGGGTCGCCTTGCTTGCTGGAACAGGCATGCAAAAACTACAGGCTACGCTTGCAGTCTGCTATACAGTTACAAGCTGAGCAGCGTCCCAGTAAAGAAACTATAGAGAGGCAAGTGACACCAGGGCATGAACCAAAACTAAAGGCACATATCTGAAGTCCTTAGGTTTCAATGCCACACCTCTGAGCCACTGCGGTGCCACGCTACTAGCCAAGCCTAGACACTCTCTCTCTCGCCCCCTACCTGGAGCGCCACCTCCAAGTACTCGGGGCGTGACTCGAAGAAAGCGCGCTCCTGCAGCCGTGCATCCCCCATGCTGCGCCGGTTTACAATGTCCTCCTGGCTGCGAAGAACCACGCCTGCGAAGCAGCGTGAGGCCAGGGGCACCAATCGGCGTCTTAGCCAACCAGGCGGACAGATGGACAGTCAGGCGGCTAATGAAAAGGCAAGAAGGTCTCAGTAGGTCAGGCATTGGGCGAGCAGGCAGGCAGGCAGGCCACGCAAACGAAGAACAGGCGACCGGATTTTGAAGCCAGGCAGGCACGAACTAGGCAGGCCGAACCCTGGACTGGCCAGCCCTCAGTGCACCCCACCCTCCTCAGTGTGAGGTTGGCTCGCGGCAGCAACTGAAGCCCCACTCTTAATGCTGGGAGCGCGCGGAGGCTGACGACTTCACCAACCCAACCCCAGCAATCCCATATATCAGTGAAGCAGGGAATGTCCCGACAGAGCAAAGCGTCTGTCCAGGACAGCCGCTTCACACCCCCCCCCTCCTCGTGCTACAAGCCCCACCTATGTAGCCCAGCCTCAAAGGCACAATCTCGTTCTTGAGGATGGCCACGGCGTCGGTCCCCCGATCCATGATGTCAAGCTTTGTCAGCACACCTGCACAGGGTAAGCTCCGCTTCATGACACTTCACGCCAAGTCAGCAGCACGCTGGGGTTTCGCAAGGACTGCATGCAGCCGCCAACCTAGGTACTCACACGGCAGTGCCTACCATTACCCCCAGCAGTGTGGCCAGCAGCTATGCCCAAGGACTGCTTGCCATGCCTCACCACGCGTCACCTCTAGCGTCCAGCGCCCCCAACCTCTTCCACCATCTCACAGCCATGCGCACCTCACCAATGGTCCTACACCCACTGCCATTCCCCCACCTCGCCCCACTGCTGCCTCCCCAGACTCACCGATGGTCCTGTGCCCCTCGGGGTCCACCTGCCTCGCCATATCCAGCGCGTCCGAGTTGACGATGTCCTGGTTGGCGGGGCTGACCGCCAGGATGATGCAGGAGGGGTGCTGGATGAAGTCCAGGACCATCTTGCGCACCCGCACCTCGATGTCGGTGGGCTGGTCGCCCACTGGCACCTTGGTGATACCTGGGAGATCCACCAGGGTCATGGTCCTGCAGGGAGGTGCGGGAGGTTACCTCAAGTGATTCCTGGGAGATCCACCAGGGTCATGGTACTGCAGTAAGGCAGGAGATAACCCTTGTCCAAAGTGGACTCCAAGGGAGAGAGCTGAACGACAGCACAGCGTGAGGACTGCGTGGCTCACAGCCTGGATTGCAACTGCGGGCTCAGGGGCAACCATTAGCGTGACAGAGCGGTTCTCGAGTTGTTGCTTCGCATCAAGAATACATAACCTCCTTTTCTCATGGGAGTGAAACCTCAATGCATTGAGACAAACCTCCCAAGCAGGTACATATATGCGGGGATCCTTCTAAACATGCAGAGTGACCCATGACGCAAGCCGGCATGCTTGGCGAGACACCCCATGTGGCTCACAGCCACAGCACTCACAGCACGTTGGGGGAGTAGATCCTCAGGCGGATCGGCTTCTCAGAGATCCCCTTGTTGTTCCCCACCAGCCGCTCCGTCTCCACCAATATCTCCTGCCTGATCCTGTCAAAGTCGTAAAAGCGCTTGCCTGCACAAAGAGACAGCCGAGACCAATAGAGCATCAACAGGGTGCAAGAAGGCTCAGAGCAGAGACCTTCCAATATGAAAAATGCCTCATCCAGCAGTGCAGCTTGACCAGGGTCCAAGTGAAGGCACCAAGCGCGGCATTTGGCTGCAAACCAGACCAGATAATAGATATGAAAGTCAGGCCTCCCCGCCACTGACCACCTCACTTGCTGAACCTGCATGCCTGTGCTGGTGACCGGTTGGACTACCAGACATGTGGCAAGGCGCCCGCCCCAGCCAAGCAGATTTTGCACGAGTAAGGTCCTGTGGGTGGCGGTCATGCCAGCACCAAGGACAACTCATACAAACACAACAGAGCCATGAAGTCCCCTCTGGCTTCACGCGTGCTCCCATGGCACAGCAGCCACCTCCTATAACAATACGCTCACGCACCCTGCTGGTGCAGGAACTCGCCCCACTCGGCATACTGCCCAGAAGCTGGCTGCGTTTTGACCAGCTGCAATACAAGCGGCCGCCGCGTCACGATGTTGGAGCCGCGCGGCAGGAAGTCCCGCCCCACCTGCAGTGGATAGCGGCAGGTGAAGCCTCCCTTGTGGACCAGAAGGGCTGGCGTGCTGGGGAGAGCACCAGATGCAGAGCATGGTCAGCCTCAGCAGGTCAGGTAGCCATCTGGACTGCTGGGCGGCCGAGGGTGGCGGCAAGGCCCAAAGCTGCCCTTCAAGCCAGCCCTGTTCTGGCACTTCTCCCCTACTTCACCGCTGCTTGCACTACCCTGCCACCAATAACAATAGCAAGGAACCACTTCTCTTGCAAAGGCACTGACTCACAAGGGCCTCTAGGACGCTGGATTTGCCGCTGCTTTGGCTTCCCACGACGGCGATTTGGGGCAGGTCAAGCTTGAGGTCGGGTGAGAGCTGCACAGGCGCCAGGCAGCGTGAGCATTACTGCCAATCCCTCCAGCCATACCAGGTTGCAGAACACGGCTCTGCCTCAAGTCGGACGCAGGATACTCTGCTGATTCCTCTTCCTTGCCTGACTGAAGATATCCTGCAGCTTGTTAATAGCCGGGATTATGGCCTGTCCCAAGGTTTCGGTCTCGCGCTGCGGCAGCCCTGCCATGCCTTCCATTGCTTTACTCCAAGGCAACAAGAGACCTATAAAGAGTGTAAGTAAATCCCAGTTACGAGGACGCCTGATCACACCCTGCCAGACTAACCATAGCCCAGCGCCTAAGGGGGGACTCCGCGCCCAAAACAGACGAACTACAAGGGTTCACCATCAGGCCGGCTCTCAGTTTCGTAGAATATTATCTGGGTGGTTGCACCCTCTGACAAATGTTGACGACAGATCTTGACTCATCCCGGCGAGTAGGACGAGCATTTCGATTGTGCATGGATTGTGCAACTGGATGTGCACAAGGCACGCAAGCCGAAGTCAGGCAGAGTAGCAGGAGTTGCACGGAAAAACAGCCCTGTGTGAGAACTGATCTGTATAGACGAGTAGTGAAAGGGCACCACCCACACCCTTCCCTTGGCTCTGTGCTAACCGTGCACAGCCTTCCTGACCGTCCTCCAGTGCTATGACCCCGTCAGACTTGATTACAATGCAACAAAGAGATAAAGAGAGCAGTTTGCAAAAACATACTGCGCTGCAAGCATTATGCAACCTCAAACGGCCCAGGCTCAAGAAAGTACTTTGTGCTGCCCAACATATAACAAAGGGGGCAGTGGGACTAGTCGAAAACAGCAAATGCTACATAATGCAACGCAATGCTAGCAACTACAGCAACCCCACAGACGCAACTACATGTCACAAAGTTAGTAATAACCCATCTCCAACCTGTGGCCCCAGCAATCCATGATGTAACACGCACAAGCATGCGAGCACTATTTTCATTGCACGTGTGAAGCAAGCAAGGAGCAGCCACACCGCAACGCGATCACCCGTAGGCACGACTCAGTAAAAAGAGGAAGGAGGCACAGAAGGATGACGCAGTCCACCATGCAGGGCCCCTTTGGGGTACAGCAAGCCAGGAAACCGTACCTAAGTTCGTACGGTGTGAGAAAAGAGAAATATAATTGCAGAAGGTTGGCCTTGAGAAAAGCACACCCACGTATCATTCGTTTGCCGACACGCGCACAGCAAAGGGTGTCACACTTCCCCGCTGCACAGCAAACGCTGACCACGAAAATATCCCCAAGCAGCAGCTCAGGAACAGCTCAGCATACGCTGCGAGCCCAGTCTGTCTGCATGCAACCACATTGAGGGAAAAGGTCCAGTCTGCATGCAAGCACATTGCGGGAGAAAAGGGACGAAACCTCCATGCTAGTCGGCATCGTACAGTTTAAGGGGATTGGGAAGTAAAGTCGCCAGGCCACAAAAAGCAAACGTCAGCCCCCAGCAAAACAAGAGGCAGAAGGGCGCCGGGTCTGGTCCTCAAGACAGACCCTTGCAAAACTTTTTAGCAACATTGCATAAATGGGATGTGGAGGGGCCACAAATCAGAACGAGGCACAGGGCAAGATGGGGGCTGCACTAGACATACCCGCAAACAAGGACGCCGCGTCAGTCTTGCGATAACCCGCGTTCAGTGCTAACGAGCACGCCTTCAGGGCTGAAGCCCCCCATGGCAATACAGCTACACAGCCCCAGCAAAGCCAAGCAGAGTCCAGTGGTCAGGCCCTGATGCCACGCATGCAGGACGCACAACCCAAGCTGCCAACCCCCAGCGGGCACTACCGGCGGCGGGCTGGCCCCTTCTTGCCGCTCCGTCTTGGCCTGCTGGGCATGCTAGGGGACGACATCCCCACAGACCCCGCGGGCTCGCCGCCACTACCGCTGCTCGTCAAGTCCAAGCGGCTAAGGGTAGGACTGGGGTTACCACCAGCTGGGGCGCTAGCTGCCCTGGCTGGCGCTGTGCACGCACAGTCCTGCTGCTGCGCTGGGGTCACGCTGCCCCTGCTGGCCTCATCCCCGCTGCTGCCCTCGCCCAGGCAGCTGCCATTGGCATCCAGGGCCGAACCCTCAGGGGACAGCTGCGACTGGGAGGCCGAAGGGGAAGTGGACGCGCGCGGCGATTGCTTTGCAACTGCGGCCGCTGCTAGGATGCTCCGCAGCAAGTAGGGCCGAGTTCTAACGGGCACACCCTTGTAAACGCCGCTGTCTGCAAGTAAAAGGGAGGCCATATATCAGATCCATGACCAACTTGCACAAACCTCCTGCTGGCAAGCAATGCCACCATGTGGCGGGCAAGCCGCAAACAGCAGCAGAGTGCGCAAGCATGGCTGCTTACGCTGTTGCCAATGCAAAACCAAGGTGCCAGGCTTACCGATGGCAAATTCAGAGGGCGGCTCGTGCTCCTTCAACAGCACTAGGCCACCATCTGTCTTGCTGATTGACGAATGCCGCTGCAGGCTGGCCGACGGCTGTCGCTGCAAGCCGTGGGATGGCTGCCGCTCCAGCGGTGCCTCCAAGTAGTATATGCAGTCCCTCCCTGCGCCATACCACCGTGCCACCTAGTAAAGAGTGCGTGTAGAGGTCGCAACACCAACAGCGCCTAGAGCAGCGACACTACGTTGCTCAGATGCTATTGCACTGCCAGCAGGTAACCTTGCCGCCACACACGGCTGATCATGGCTGCAAGCCAAATCTCTGCCATCGCATACCACCTCTGCTGTCCCCGCGCCCCCACTCTTTACTCTCCATACAGTCACGCCCCGCAGGCCAATCACCCGGCTCACCGTCATCGGTGGAGTAGGGCGGCGAGAGCAGGTCCAACACGGCGCAGTCAGTCACCGCCGTGAACTGGTGGATGTTCCCGCCGCTTGTGGGGAAGAGCACCGCCGGCTCATCGGTTGCTGCCAGCACTCTGTTCAGGACCCTCCGGGCCTCCCTGGGGAGTGTGTCCTCCGCTGCTGGGTCCGCCCAGTCGTAAGACTTGACATGCATCTTGCCAAACAGCACCCTGCAGAACAGTCCACTCGTCCAAACATAAGATCCAAAGTTTGTGTATTAGTGTCAACCAGGAACATCTTTTGCAGTCAGTATCCAACCAGCAGGCACATCTTCTTGTCTCCCTGCCCTCAAATGGCACCCCATGCTGCCCAGGGGCAGACCTTCCTACATACAACCACGGACCCCCGAGGGAGCGCCCTACCTGGACATCACTGTCATGCCCGGGTGGTTGTGCAACGGTATCTGCGCATTCGCTGGCAAGCAAAAGATGCCCAGGGAAATCTTGTCGTCCTCATGGATGTGGAGGTAGGTAATCTTTGGCCTGCACGGCCACAAGGAAGGCAAGTAAGCACTGGAAGCAGCACCATCAACGGGTTCAGTGGTTTGCTGTTGGCAAGCACACAAACTCGCGGTTGGTCGTTGCTTTGCAGGAAGCACTGACAGAACAATCAGTGCACGGGGCAGGAACGACGTGACAAGAGTCCCCGCAATATCCAAGCTGAGCCCTTGCTGCCATGCACCTGGCGCCCTTGAAAGCATCAGGGTCGAATCGCTGCAGCTCGCTGTCATCCTCAAAGGGCAGCTTGTGCCCTGGGCAGGAATCCTCCGCGCATGCGCAGTCTAGGCTGTGCTGCAGACCCAACTCCGCTAAAGGTACTGAGCCTGCATCAAGCCGCAGCGCCCTCTAGTCACACACAGCCCGCTCAGGAATCGGTGACATCGTGTTAAGAGACCACTAAACATCTGCAGGTAGCATTGCTCCACCACCGGAACTGTCTACCAACCCTCCAACATGCCTTGTACCTGCAGGCGCGAAACACTACCAAGGCCAGTTATTGCCAAGTCCAGGCACTCACTCAGTGCCAGCTTGAGAACGTCCACTTGCGCGGAGCTGGGCTGCCCAGCCTCCCCAAAGGTGCGCTGTGCCAGGTCAAAGAGAAGCTGCAGCTTGCTGCGCTTGGAAGCCATGGCGACGGCAGCCTCGGGCACGCAGCGGGTAGCTACTGTCCTTGCTGCCGCCCGAAAGTTTGCGGGGCTACAGAGTGGGCTATGCGGAGGGACGGCTCTCATGAAGCACGCGGCATTGTGCCAGGCAGACGCCTTCCCTCCCAACACCACTGCGCTGCCCTTAAAATCACTTCAGTACCCCAGTTGCAGGCACTTAAGCCTCGCAATCACGTTCGACAAGGGGCTAAACGAAGGCAAGACACATCGACTTCAACACTATTTACACAACTACGGACAAGACGACTGAGCGCGGGTAAGATAAGTATGCCTGACGAGAGCTTAGGCAAGGCTCTGGGGGTACCAAAAGGTGGGCACGAGGCCGAAGCACGGACGCAGCATGCCCGGGAAGGACTACCCCAGCTCCGCGGGGATGAAGGAGCTCCGCTTCATCCCCTTGGCAACTGCGGCACATATTCATACAAAATAACATCTCCATGCTGCTCCAAGGAGCCTCTTCTGCCGTCTGTCGACTAGCACCGCCGCCATGACATCCAAGCACAACAGGGTGGGGACCGCAGGCACGTCTGTTCAGGTTCGAGTCAAGTCAGGTCTCTAGACGAAGTTCATGGGACTAAAAAGCTAGTCCGCCGGACAAAAGGGGCTTGCCGTCCAGGCCTGAACCTTGCATACTGACTTATTGTCCTGCCACCTGGGTGGCAGATAGATTGAACTGTGGAGCATAGCTGGAAGCGTACAGGCTGGGTACAAGGCTCCTCTGGGCTTTCATAAGCTTGGTCGTGTGGTGGCGGGTCTGAGCATTGTCAAGGGTCTAGGCGGCAAGGTGGTAGGGCTGGTTGCAAGTGGTGCTCTGCATTTTGGCCCAAGATGCTAAGCAGTAGGCCTCTGCCGAAACAAGCTAAGGCCACAGGAGGGAGGGACTGAAGCAGGGGCACTTGCATAGGGAAGAGAGGCTGGTAGGGGGCCCGAAAAAGCCGGGGCGCGGACAGCAAATGGTTGTCAGTGCATGCACATAGTGTGCGTAGGAATTTTGTAGCGTGGACTGTCAGCGTGGGATTGCAAGGGTGCTGTGAGACTTTTGAAAGTCATTATAAGAAAGGAGTTGGTGGCTAGGAGGCGTTTTGATAGCTGAGAGACGGGAGCACATCAAGTCTCTTTACCATGCGCACCTTCTCGCAAATGGCATCAAAAACGAGCCTTGGTGGATAAGCCACGGCTGGTGGACTGTAGTACAACACAGTGATGTTATGTATCGCCACTGGTCCATAACACAGTATTTGTTATGCATCACCCTCTACCTGGCCAGCGGCACAGCCCCATCTCCCGGGCATAATTGCAGCCCCCTGGCAAGTGATGGTCCAGAGGCCACCTTGTGGTGCCGGGCTGACCTCAAACCTGGCGGCTGTGAGCTGCTCAGCAACACAGATGGCTGTCCTGGTGTGCAAGCTGGGTTCTCCGGTCAGTACCCTGGACGTGCCTTGAGCAAGGGCCATGAAGATAATGAGCTGGTCCTGCAGTAAAGGAACCAGGGGACAGGGTAATTGGTTTTGCCTGAGCTTGCCTGCAGGGCCCCACACCTAGCTTGCTAGGCTAACATTTAGCCTTACCCAGACCGCGCATGCATGCTGGGGTGCGCGGTCTGGTTAGCCTCGAGCCTGCACTGGTGGATGATATCTTCAGTGGGTCGCAGGTATTGATATGCTATGATGGGGCACATCTGCTGCGTCTGTGGCCCCAGTAGCCCCTCTGGAACGCACTGCCCTCCAGCTTGCAGCCAGCCAGCTGCCAGCCACGCTGCACATCGTGGCCCCGCACCTGGAGCCACTCATCTGTGCAGGCGCCGCTGGCAATCACGTCCATGAGCTCCCTGGCGGCCCTGGCCCCAATCTCCTCAGCAGGCACACCGCGCTGGCCAAGGCCTGCAGGCAGCCCAGCGACCACCGCCAGCGTGGGTCATGCTATGTCAGGTGAGCCCTCAAACGCCACTGACAGCCTGTTACAGGTGACGTGCAGGCCATGCCTCTTACAGCCGTCACGACTGCACCTAGTAAAGTGAAACACACACGTCATTCACGAGGAGTCCACAGAGGCGACTCGAAGGCCTGGAAGAGTGGGTGCCTGGGAGCCCGGGTGTCCAGGGAGGAGTTGAGCAAACACGGGGTGCCAGGTAAACTACTCTCCTTGTAGGAGGTAGGACATGCAGTCCATTTAGCACAGCTTGGAACAAGCTGCAGGTTGGGGCACCCTTGGTATGAACAAGATCTGCAGCCAGGCAGTGGCAGGTCATCCCTCCCCCACCCAGCGACCCTTGCCCACCTGAGCTGCCAAACAGGCAGCCCGTGCTGGTCTCTGCCACCAGCACCACCGCGCAGCCGTCGCCAAATGCTCGCTCAGGGGGTTCGTACACGGCCGCCACCTCGAGGGGTGCTCTCCGACTCACCCCGCAGGCACCTAGATGCGACTTGACCTCTGCCGGCAGGCAGTTAG